>SZWC01006183.1:34481-46810 GCA_023375785.1 Penium margaritaceum
GTTGGTGATGATGACGACGGGGGGGGGGATGATGAGGGAGGGGGGGTTGGTGATGACGACAAGGGGGGGGGATGATGAGGACGATGAGGATGATCAGGGGGGGAGGGTGAAGATGGTAATAAAGAAGGGGGAGATGGTGATGATGATGAGGGGGGGTGGGAATGATGATGATAAGGATTGGAATGAGGAGCGCAATGACGGTGGGGAGGAGAAGGAGGACGATGGGAAGGATAAGGAGGATGAGGGGGAGGCTGAGGAACACATGATAGTGGAGAAGCAACAAAGGGGAAAGAGGAAGCGAGGTGTTGGGGAGGGGAGAGCTGTGACGAAGAAGCAGTGGAGGAAGGAGCAGAAACGCGCGAGCAGAACTTCGAGCCGCGGTGGTTGTGCCGCTACTGTGCGGAAAGTTGTCTATGCGCAGAAAGTGCCCCGCGCCCAAGTCCTCAAGAAGAAACATCCCGCCAGCAGAAGGCATCGTGCACCTGTGTGGGCGTACTTCACCGCTGACAAAGCGGTTGGTTCATCGGTTATTTGCAAGATCAAGACCTGTCCTCCCAACTTATGGGAGGTTAAGCGGTCGGGTTCCAACACAACCGCGATACAATCGCACCTGGAGGTTCACCATCCCGAAGAGTACAAGATCGCTTTCCCCGTTCAGGCGCTCTAGAAGGCCATCGTTACAGAGGAGAAGGCGCCAGCTGCAAAGGAGGCCGAGGAGGAGGCATAGCAAAAACAGTGACTGGACCAAACTAGGGGTCCTAAAGTGAGTGTGCATAGTTGAGATATGTGGTGTTGGTACCACTCATTGAATCATCCCCAATGTAGATTACTGACCTCTAAATTTGTGTCCTACAGCCACACCCAAGAGGAGCTATGGAATGACATCATGCTCCTTCTTGTGGAGTCTGGCATCCCATTCATGGTGGTGGAGCTTGAGTCCTTCAAGAGGCTAATAAAGAAGTGCACGGACATGGAAGTTTTATGCCGCCAGACATTGTCAGACCTCGTCAAGCGAACACACCTAGCCTGGCGGAAGCAGATTCGCGATTGGCTGCTGAGCTTGTCGGGAAAGTTGGGCCTCACAACAGATGGGTGGACAGGAGACAACGGAACATCATGGGTTGCACTGACGGTGCACAGAGAGTGGAGGATGCGGGCTATGGTTCTCGACTTTGTGTGGATTGATGGCCCGCACACTGGGGAATGCTTGGCTGACGCACTTGATCGTTGCATCTGGGCCTCATGAGAGCTGGGGCACAGAGTTGCAGGGATTACGATAGACAACGCGTCGAACAATATCATCTGCGCATCCATTCTCCACAGCCTCCATCCGCAGGATTTTCCTGAGGGCACTACATTCTGCTGTTTCTACCATGTCATCAACCTTGTTGTGCAGGACTTCCGACGCGATGAAGACCATTGAACCGCTGGTCATCAAGGTTCGATGTCTTGTTGCACATGCCCGTCACTCCAGTCAGCGTCAAGCGGCATGGATTGAGCACAGTCGGGAGGAGAGCAGGTTCGGGCTGGTGAATGATTGCCCGACCCGCTGGTCATCAACGCACGCTATGATGAAGGAGGTTGGCTGAGCAACACAAGACGGCTTACCTGTACATTGATGAGTTTCGCAGGACTAACGGGGGGCCGACAGAGATCACCATTACCCGCACAGAGTGGCCGAAAATCAGAGAGGTGACGAAAGCTCTTGAGGCATTTACCTCAGTGTCTGAGATAACTGAATGTGAGATATATCTCACGCTTGGGAATCTACTTCCATAATACTACTTTATGCTTGACCATTGCAAACAACGGCGCCCCACTCCAGCAGAGGAGAAGCAGAACCCAACAGCAGTTGGACGTCCATGAGAGAGCCCAATGGGTGCAGACATGGCGCGTGCAGAGAGGAAGCTTTTGAAGTACTGGGACACAGTGGGAGCCGGCGGCATCGTGGCCACATGCGTGGATCCCACCTTTGGGCCCGAGTACTTTGACAAGCGCGCAGCTACTGGGAAAGACGCCCTTGCCCAGCTCATCACAGGTGCAAATGCACGCGTGGCGCTGCACTGCGTAATGCATGCTGTTCGCGATTGTTGAGTACAAAGAGGAGCTGGCGCGAGCAACTGAAGGAAAGAGAAGTCCGACAGTTTTTTGGGCTGAGAACGATGTGCGCCTGCCAACCATGGCTGCAGTCGCGAGGCACAGGATGCGAGAAGGACCTAGTAGAGGTTGACGAGTACAGCATGAGATGCAAGAAAGAGCCCCCGACGCCGAAAGCCAGTGGACTGGTGGAAGATAGAGATACTGGCGATTGATTGCCCTGGTCTCCGACAGCTTACTCTTGACATCGCTTTATTGTTTAACATTTTATCGTGCAAGTTGTGGCAATACTCAGTGAGCATGCTTCCAGCCTGTGAAAAAACACGCTCAGAAGACGCACTACTGCAAGGGATGCACAACATGTCCCTCGCGAGTGCAACCATAGTTAACAGGCGCACTTCGTTCTCAGCCCAAAAAACTGCCGGACTTCTCTTTTCTTCAGTGGCTCGGGCCAGCTCCTCTTTGTACTCAACAATCGCGTCCTTTGGTGGAGCTGCCCCTCGCTGTAGAGTCTTGTTGAGACGTAGGTGGAACATGTTCATCTTGCCTGAAGGAGGAGCCACCAGTGTGGGGTTGACGCTACTGCTGCTGCCAGGCTGACTCCTGCTGCTGTTGTGCTCTTGGCTAATGCTCATGGGTAGAGGGTTGCTGCTGGACACAGGGGTGCTGCTCGAGGGGAAGTTGTTGCTAGAGGTCGCCATGCTACTGCTGTTGGGGGTGGCAGTGCTACTAGGCAAAGCTCTGATCCTACTGCTTGCCTCTGTGCTCCCCTCTCAAATCGACAGCAAGGTGGGGTTGACGCAAACAGCATGCATTACGCAGCGTAGCGCCACGCGTGCATTTGTACCTCTCATGAGCTAGGCAGGGGCGTCCTTCCCTGTAGTTGTGCGCTTGTCAAAGTACTCGGGCCCAAAAGTTGGATCCACGCTTGTGGCCACGATGCCGCCAGCACTTACTGTGTCCCAGTACTTCAACAGCTTCCTCTCTGCACGCGCCATGCCTGCACCAATTGGGTTCTCCCATGGACGTCCAACTACTGCTGGGTTCTGCTCCTCTGCTGGACTGGGGCGTCGCTGTTTGCAATGGTCAAGTAGAAAGTAGTATTATGGAAGCAGATTCCCAAGCGTGGGATACTTCTCACCTTCAGCTATCTCAGACACTGTGGCAAATGCCTCAAGAGCTTCCGTCACCTCTCAGATCTTCGGCCACCTTGTGCGGGTGATGGTGATCTCTATCGGCCCCTCGTTGGTCCTGCGGAACTCATCAATATACAAGTCAGCCGTCTTCTGTTGCTCAACCACCTCCTTCATCATAGCTTGCGTTGATGATCAGCGGGTCGGGCAATCATTCACCAGCCCAAACCTGCGCTCTGTGCTCAATCCATGTCGTTTGACGCTGGTTGGAGTGATGGGCATGTGCAACAAGACATCGAACCTTGATGACCAACGGTTAAATGTCTTCATTGCGTAGGAAGTCCTGCACAGCAAGGTTGATGACATGGTAGAAAGAGCGAAATGTAGTGCCCTCAGGAAAATCCTGCGGATGGAGGCTATGGAGAATGGATGCGCAGATGATATTGTTCGACACGCTGTCCATCGTAATCCTTGCAACTCTATGCCCCAGCTCCCATGAGGCCCGGATGCAACGATTTAATTCGTCAGCCAAGCATTCCCCAGTGTGCGGGCCATTAATCCACACAAAGTTGAGAACCATAGCTCGCATCCTCCACTCCCTGTCAAAGTGGTGCACCGTCCGTGCAACCCATGATGTCTCGTTGTCCCCTGTCCACCCATCTGTTGTGAGGCCCAACTTTCCCGACTGGCTCAGCAGCCAATCGTGAATCTGCTTCCCCCAGGCTAGGTGTGTTCGCTTGACGAGGTCTGACAACGTCTGGCGGAATAAAGCTTCCATGTCCGTGTATTTCTTTATTAGCCTCTTGAAGGACTCAAGCTCCACCACCATGATTGGGATGCCAGACTCCACAAAAAGGAGCATGATGTCATTCCATAGCTCATCTTGGGTGTAGCTACAGGACACAATTTTAGAGGTCAGTAATCTACATTAAGGATGATTCAATGAGTGGCACCAACACCACATATCTCAACTGTGCACACTCACTTTAGGACCCCTAGTTTGGCCCAATCACTGTTTTTTGCTACGCCTCCTCCTTGGCCTTCTTTGCAGCTGGCGCCTTCTCCTCAGTAACGATGGCCTTCTAGAGCGCCTGAACGAGGAAAGCGATCTTGTACTCTTCGTGATGGTGAACCTCCAGGTACGATTGCATCGCGGTTGTGTTGGAACCCGACCGCTTAACCTCCCATAGGTTGGGAGGACAGGGTTTGATCTTGCAAATGACCGGTGAACGAGCCGCATTGTCAGCGATGAAGTCCGCCCACACGGGTGCACAACGCCTTGTGTTGCCGGAATGTTTCTTCTTGAGGAGTGGGCCGCGACGCACTTTTTGCACATAGACAACTTTCTGCACAGCAGCGGCACAACCACCACGGCCTGAAGTTCTGCCCCCGCCTTTCTTCTCCTTCCTCCGCTGCTTCTTTGTGACAGCTCTCCCCTCCCCAACACCTCGCTTCCTCTTCTCCCCTTGTTGTTTCTCCACTATAATGTGTTCCTCATCCTCCCCCTCATCCTCCTCCTCATCCTCCCCATCGTCCTCCTCGTCCTCCCCACCATCATTGCCCTCCTCATTCCAATCCTTATCATCATCATTCCCAACCCCCCCATCATCATCACCATCTCCCCCTTCTTTATTACCATCTTCACCCTCCCCCCCTGATCATCCTCCTCATCGTCCTCATCATCCCCCCCTTGTCGTCGTCATCACCAACCCCCCCTCCCTCATCATCCCCCCCCCTGTCGTCATCATCACCAACCCCCCCTCCCTCATCATCATCCCAACCTGGCCCCCCACCCGCCCCCTCATCATGACCCCAAACACCCTCCTCCCTCACCCGACGACGTCTACCCTCCCACAAGCCTTCTCCCCCATCCTCATCCCAACGCCCCTTCCTCCCCGCCCCCATCGCACCATAGTCTTCATTGTCGTCATCGTCCACCCAACGCCTAACCCCACCCGCACCCTTATCATACACCCACCCCCCACACCCACGCCTCCGACCAACCCCAACACACTCATCTTCTTCTCCAGGTTCATCCTCGCCGATGGGCTCGCACCCGAGCACGGGCAACACGAAGTCCTCGGCGTCACGTTCTCCCCTACTTGGTGACGGCATCAACGTACGCTTGCTTGGGCGACCCGCATCGTCATCTCCGGCGTCGTGCACATCTCTCCTGTGTGCCTTTCCACCCGTTGGTATCGTTGGGGTGAATTTCCACACCGGACCCGGGAAGTCCGTTGAGGAGAGAGGATCCTTGAACGCGAGTCCTGCCTAGGGTTGTTTATCCCGACAATTTTTATCTCGATAAGATAAAAATGACGATAATTCCTGTCAGGATAATTTATCTTTATCTTATCCTCCTTCTGTGAAAAATTATCTTTATCTTTTCTTTATCCTTTAGGATAAATTTATCGTATAGGATAAATGTGGATAATTATCTTACATCGTGGGGATAATTTTCCCCCTTGAAATCGATATTATCCCTGTCTGAGTGGGAAAATTATCCCACTACATGTGGACAATTATCTTACATCGTGGGGATAATTATCCTCTCAGACAATTATCCCCTGCTGGGCGATAATTATCTCCTGCTGGACGATAATTATCTCCGGTTGGGCGATAATTATCTTCCAATCCCGATAATTATCCCCTTCTGGGCGATAAGTATCTCCAGCAGGGCGATAATTATCGCCCAGGCGATAATTATCTAGGGGATAATTATCAACGACAAAAAGACCCCCCCTTGGGGACCAATTTATCGTTATCTTATCTTTATCGCGATAAGATAATTCTCGATAATAGGGGGGATAATTATTGAAATTATCTAGATAAAAATGGAAAGATAATTATCCCCACCCACCCTAGTGCTGCCCGAATAGCAGCACCACGGACCGGAGGAGGCGCAGCGTGTCCGATGACAGGCCGTGGCTGCACCACTGTGTTGTCGGTAGCACCATTGCCACGTCCACGCCCACGCCCTCGCCAACGAGGTCCCATGTTCACAACCTGCAATGGCATGGAAAATGACGATTAAATTTACTGGTTAGACCTGCATAACCGTCTGCAAAACTGGAACGGCAAAACATAATCTGCACTGCACTGCAATGCACAACATAACTTGCACCGCACTGCAATGCGAAACATAACGTGCAATGCACAACATTGAATGCACTGCACTGCAATGCAAAACATAATGTGCACTGCACTGCAATGCAAAGCATAAACTGCGGTGCACAGCATTCAATGCACTACACTGCAATGTTAATCAAAACGTGCAGTGCACTGCAATGCAAATCATAACCTGCAGTGGATTGCAATGCAAATCATAACCTGCAGTGGATTGCAATGCAAATCATAACCTGCAGTGCACTGCAATGCAAAACATAACCTGCAGTGCAATGCAAATCAGAACCTGCACTGCGCTGCAATGCACAACAATATCTGCATTGCACTGCAATGCAAATCATACACTGCACTGCTCTGCACAACATTAAATGTACTGCATTGCAATGTACAACAAAACCCACCTTGATGCTTCCACGTGCTGATGGCGGACGCCACTTGTGGCTGGTACTTGTCGCTGCCACTTAGGTGCCAACGCTGCCATTGCCGTCTCTTGATGCTGCCACTACCGCCTCTTGATGCTGCCACTACCCCCTCTTGATGCCGCCACTACCGCCTTTTGATGCTGCCACTGCCGCCTCTTGATGCTGCCGCTGGGACCCCCCTCTTGATGATGCTACTGCCGCCTTGTCGCTTTTCTTATGCTGATGTATCGCTTCACAACCCTCTTGATGCTGCCGTTGTTGCGTTGTCGCTTTCCCTATGCTGATATGTCGCTTCACCCCCCTCTTGCTGCTGCCTCTAACACGTTATCGCTTTGCCTGATAGGAAGGAACTCTGCAGATTGGTCCTGCAGGGGGGTTGAGCCGTATGACAGCCCCTGCTGCGGTTGCAGGCTAGTTGGAAGAAGCAATGGAGTCACTCTCCAGTGGAGTGTGTGTGACAGTGTGAGGGTCAACCGAAATCTGAGTCGAAACGTGTCGAAGTCGATACGGATATCGAGACTTATTGGATATGGTCTGGACGCTAGACCAAAAGCCAAAAACGGAACTGTAAATCGCGATGCGACAAGGGTTGCATTATCGGCGTGCCGATGATGCGAAGCGTCGTGACGTACGGCAAACAGACGACTAGAGCCTCCAGACGTCACATAATTCCTCGAGAAGTAATTATATGGCGGCCGTCGCATCGATCGCGGTCACTGGCGGCCGAATCCAGGCCGTCGTCGACTTTGGCGAAAGCGCTCTACCGGTGGATTGGATCCACCGGTAGAGCGACGTCGCCGAAGTCGCATTAACATCGACTCGACCGGCGCCAACCGTCGCGCCATATAGCGGCGGTTGACGACGTCGCTCTACCGATGGATTGAATCCACCGGTTTAGCGACGTCGCCGAAGTAGCATAATTTACCCACACGACCGCCGCCAACCGTCGACCATAAACGGCGGTACCCAAGTACCGCCGATGGCGGACTCTTAACCGCAATCGGCGGCATAAATAATGAAATGTCTTCGACGGCGACGATAATGACAACCGCGGTGTCCTACGTCCCGATGCCGACCGGCTCGATAAAGCTCACTCGACATCGTTCCGATACCAAGCCGTCGGCTGGCTATCAAGACGCCCGACATCCAGCCGTCGGCCAGCTATGGAGACGCCTGACATTCAGTCGTTAGCTGACTCTCGAGACGCCCGACATCCAGCCGTCGGCTGGTTATCGAGATGCCCGACATCTAGCCGTCAGTTTGCGGATCTGATGGCGGGTCGCCTTCCAGTCATTTGTCGCTAATCGTACCTGATATTTCCTCAGCAATAGGCGCTGATACACATATTTGTCCTTTGTATTCAGATATAGGACGCGGTTTCATTCACAAACCCTAAACACATGTCGTCCTTTTTCAGAAATAAGTTGAAGCGCTCGGATTTTCGTTTTTTAGTCGCCGAATTCCGATTTGTCACACAGTCAAATATGCAGTGAATAGTTGGTCGACTTAAAAATAGTTAGCCGTCACTCTGCATGAAATCGATTCGAAACCGATACGATACCTGTCTGTGACTGCCTATGAGTTGAAAACTAACCGATTCAATCGAGTCGAAACCGATATTTCTTAATCGAAACCGAGTTTCACGTATCGACTATCGACGCTATCGACTTCAGCTAAACTAAATCGATACTCATATCGATTGGTATCGATTTTGACTGGCATACACTACATATCGACTCGGTTTCGATTGGACTACAATCGAAATCGATATCACTTTAAATCGATAGTGGTATTGATTTCGATTCAACATCCCTAATTCAGACAGCACACCGTCTGCTACGTCAATGCAAGGATGGAGCATCTTGGGCGTTGTAGTTGCAGCACGCACGGTGGCCAGCGTCTCACGCAAACCATGGTAATGCGGAAGCACGTAGTGGAGGGTTGGCAGCTTGTATGACTCCATTTGCGTACTGACCAAGTCAAACGACTGACCAAACAATCAAGAGCCTCCTGCTCTCAACGGTCAAGCTGAAACGGCCTCTTCTTCTCGCTCGTCCACCCCTCCATCCACTTGTCCCGTGTAACCTCTGTGTCCTTGAAGGCCTTCAGCATCGTGTAGGTGCTGCCCCACCATGTTGGTGTGTCCAAGACGAGCTTGTCTGCATCGCTTGGCCTCAGCTGCCGCCACTCCTCAGTGAGGTTCAGTGAACTCCGAAGTGTGTCGATGATCCGCCTGACATGCGCCTGCACCACCATGACATCTGGGTTGTTTTCCCACATCTTTTGTACTGCCACATTCAAGACATGGCAGAAGCAGCCAAAGATCCATTGAGCATCAACCTCAGGGTACAAGGCCACAAGCTGTCGCGCCATGGCCTTGTTGTTGGATGCATTGTCAAACGTCACCGATCGCACCTTGCCCTCAATTCTCACTCATCCACCACCACCCAGTGTAATGCCTGCGCCAAGTAGTTGCTTGTTTGCCTCATGGGCACAGAGACAAAGTCCAACATCGCCCTCTGCAACTTGTACTGATCATCCACCTAATGCATAGTGACAGCAAGGTACGATCTGCGGTGACTACCTGTCCAAATGTCTGTCGCTAGTGCCAGCCTGCTTTTGCCCTTCTTCAGCTTTTGCTTGAGGAAGTACCTATACAGCCCCCAATCTCTCTCAATCGACTGTGCCTGCTTGTGTCGGTCTGGTAGTGTTGCTCGAGGGTTCAGCTCAGCCACCCACTCCTTCACTTCTTCCTGCTCCACCATCCTGAACAAGAGGTTGTTCTTTACCCACACGTGGCGCATCTTCTCCTCATGCCGGCTCTAAGAAAAAGCCGGTCCACTGCTGCTGGCGATGTCAATCTAGATGGGGCCGCCATCGGTGTGTGCCTCCTCCTCTTTCGAAGAACGAAGACGTCGTACGCTCTTTTCTTGTGGCAAGACTTCACGTGACTCATCAGATTCGTCTGACTGCCATCATTCCCAATCTTCACCTCATTGCAGACTATACACATCCACCTCCCAGGGTCATCTGTCTTCTCATACAGCTGGATCCACTGCGAGTTGTCAGGCCTTTGTAGCATTGCCGCCTCCCTCACTCTCACATCGTACTTCACTTCATCCTAGCCAGGGTGCCATGCAACCTTCTCCACTTTCCCCTTGTTGCCTCCCATGCCTCGACCACGTCGTCGCACCTTTTCCACGGGTGCATGGAAGCTGTCATCGTCCATCAGCATTGCTCGCCCAGCCCGCCTCGCCTCTGCCTTTGCCGCACGCGCTGGAGCTGCTGTCACCATCTCTGATAATGGTCGCTCCTCGGTCTCATCCTCTCCACCACTCTCGTCATCATTGTCATCATCCTCGTCGTCATCCTCTCAGTTCCATGTCTGGTCTGCCCCATCATCTTTTGAGGCTACCTCCTCCTCCTCCTCCCTTGCTCGTTTCTGGCCCCTACCCATCCCCTCTGCATCTGGCTCATAACCACGCCGCCTACCACCTCTCCTCCCTCTCCCACGCACCCCGCCTCTGCTTCCCCTTCCGGTCCCTCTTCCCCCAACCCCTCTCCACTCTCCACCACTAGCCACCGCAGTACCATTCCCTCCAATAGCACCTCTCCCTCCCTCGTCTCTCGTGCTCCCTGTCCCACTGCCCTCACCCCTCTCCCTAATGACAATCCCCTTGCTCTGCTTCCTGCTGCTCAGGATGCACACTCCCCCATTCTGCTGCAGAGGGCGCACTGTCTATGGACTTGTGAGCAACACGTCCACCTTGGCCAGAATGTCGATCTTCCCTCGAGGCCGCTCTAGACCCAACTTCTCCCACAAAGCGTACCTCACCTTCTCCTCCTCCACCACGAGCTCGTACCAGGTGTTCCACTTCATCTTGTCATCAAAATCTGGTCGCCCCTTCCAATAGTCCTTTGCTCTGCTGCACTTTAGCCTCACAGCCAACTTCTCAGCCCACAACTTTGCCACCCACTCCGGCATTGCCTCAGCTTTGAACTCTGCACCATCCACAAGCGGCGCATGCTTGCTATAATAGAATGGTGGCACATCCTCTGGATCCGTCACATACTGCCCCCGTTGAGCGCGTTGCATAGCAAGTGCGTCAAACTCATCCACCTCGTCCTCCTCGTCATCGTCCACGTCAACTGCTGGCGCTTTCCCTTTCTCACGATGAGGTGGGGCCCTACCACCCTCTGTGGCTTCCAACCAAGCATCAAACTCTGCTGCTGCATGTGCAACCTCCCCTGCAGGTGCTGCTGGCATAAAGAACGCGTTCAAGGCCTCATCAGCCTGCATCCCCTCCGAAATCCGTTTTCGTGTCTGTAGATACACCTAGCGCTTCTTCTCAACCATCTCTCCAGCCTTGGTTGCTGCTTCAAACTCTAACGAGGCATCCGACTGATGTGATGATGTTCCCCCCTGCCCCTTCCTCCTCTCACGCTCTACGATGAGGGGGGCTAGAATCAACTTCCTCTTCTTCTCAACCTGCCGCTTCCAATATCCATCAGTGAGCTTGAAAGACTCTCGCCATCTCGTCAGTGCTGGAATGCTCTCATCGTTGATGTCACACGTGGGCTCCTCTGGGTCTGCATCCTCCTTGCCGCTACCACTCTCCCCTGTGGCTGCTCCCCCACTACCACCTATGGCAACACTGTGTGCAACTACTCCTCGTCCATCGCTCTGCTATGTGATGCTTCCCCGCCTCCCTCACCCACCTCTTCCACCCTAGCCTCACGCTGCACGCTCGATCCCACGTGGAATGACTGCATGCCTATGCTAATTGTTGCTCTCTTGTCCCCATGTCATGTTTGGAGGACAGGCGTGCCCTCTGCTCCCCCTGAATGTGGCAATGTTCCACCGTCCCCATCGTTGCGCAGCTCCCCTTACGCCGCTTTAGCGTCTACCACCTTCTCAATCGTTCCTGGCGATGCCTCGGGTGAAAGAATGACATCTGCACGCTGCCTCCCTGACGCGCCTAGTCGTGCTGCTGCAGTCTGCAGTTATGTGCCTGGTGTTGCTGAACATGCTAGTAAGGATGGGCCTCGTACAGTGGTAGCTGCCCCCACCCTTCGAGAACCACCTGCTGTAGATGATGCTGCTGCTGTTACGTTGACCGACTTGCCTTGCTGGCAAGTGCAGACTGAGACGCCGCTGCTGTTGCGACAGCTGCACCACCACTACCTGGGGATGCAACGGCTTCAGCAACGGCCAATGACGCCCTGGCAATAGTAGCAGCAGTGCCGGCACTGGCAGTGGCGCGTGGTGCAGGCGGTCTGGACCCAATTTCTCTTGCCGTCGATGCTGTCGGTGATCCCGGGCGTTTGTTCACAGCAAACCATCCAAAAAGGCCGGCACTCCTAGTGCCATCCTTCTTCCCCTTGTTTTTGTCCATGTTGCTACTTGCTGCTGCTGGCTGTTGACAGTTACTTTTGCTGTGTGATTATGCGCGCGTGTGAGCGTGTGTGCGTGTGCGTGTGCGTGTGCGTGTGCGTGTGCTTGTGCATGTGTGTGTGCGTGTGTGTGTGCGTGTGCGTGTGTGTGTGTGTG
>SZWC01006183.1:57771-89352 GCA_023375785.1 Penium margaritaceum
GGGGGGGGGGGGCAATGAGTAAGAGAGGTGTAGGCATGCAATGTGGACGTTGGTGTGGATGTCTGGGGGCAAGAGTACAAGGTTGGGGTACACGGTAGGCAGTGCACAAGGTGTGGGATGCGATGCGACAGGGGTTTTAGGGTTTGGAGGATATGCAGGTGGACAAGATGCAACAGGGGTTTTAGGGTTTGGAGGATATGCAGGTGGACAAGATGCAACAGGGGTTTTAGGGTTTGGAGGATATGCAGGTGGACAAGATGCAAGGAGACAATCCAATCATGGTCGTCAGGGAGGAAGTCTGGGCCAGGGGAAACTGGACAGGGTGAAGCGAGGAGTCTTCTACAAGGGGGAAAGGAGGAGCTCGTGGAGGGGTTGGCTGAGGGATTTGCGGGTTGAGGGGGGGGGGGGGGGGGGACTAAAGATTCTGCTGTTAGTTTTGACACTGCCAGGCAAACATCGTTGCAGACAAGACAATGTCGAGTGGAGTGCATCTTGGTGTCGGTGTTCCCTTCAGCCCCAGACTTCACTTGCCCTCCTTTTTGTAGGTTCTCAATCTTGGTCAGAGAGCTCGGAATGCCAACCAGAAGGTGCATGCATGTGTGCCACACATGTGCCTGGCTCGCAGGCCCTTCTTCTTATCCCTGAATCGGTTTGAGCGCAAGAAGACGATCGGCATCGCCATCGAAGCGTTTGCGATGCTTCTTGGCACGATCGCGGAAGAGTCAGCCGAGCGCAGTCAAAACGCCACGCAGGTTGGGCAGCAGGACAGCGATGCAGCCGCAGCTGAAGCCTCCAACTCAAAGGCAAAGGCAAAGGGAGCGGCAACGGCAGCGGCAGCGGCGGCAGCAAACTTGGACCTCGTGGTGGCTGGTGAGTTGTGAGTTTACCGTAGTGGTCGTCGTATTCCTTGAGAATGACTGAATAATTTCCTTTCCCCCACAACCACCTCCCTTTCCATGACATGTTTGGGTGAATCTCTCTCGTCTGTTTGGACACGTCAGATTCCATGCACAAAAGGATCAGAAAGTGCAAAGCAAGCTGGCACGAGGGCTCGCGCCATGGTTTGGACACCACACCACAGCCCAATCTGGTTGCGATCTGAAGTGTCGGCGAAGCAGCCACGAGGCCATGCGTTTCGCTCAACCTGTCAGAGTGCGCAGGCCGCACTCTTTCACGCCCACTGAAGGCAGCCTTCGTTTTCAGATTCAAAGCTTTGAGTTGTGGAACGACGTCGGTCCTTCTTCCTGGAGGGCCTGAACAGGACGTTGGGCGGATTTCAGTACCAAGAACTAAACAGGCCGGTTATGAAAGAATTACCACAAACATTGTGTGCTGCTCTGAATTGGGCGAAGTCATGTACCGCTTCATTCTGCAAGGAAAGAGTGGATGGATTAAACGATTTATACAATGAATCCCTTTACCTGTCATAGAGAGGATGGTGGGGAGGATGCCAAAGTGCTGCTGGCTGCCGCAAGCAACATCCTGACCGCCCTCCACCTGTTTCTGTGAGAGCGCTTGACGTGGGCTGTCCTGAACACAATCAGACCAGCGTTGGGGAGCAAGACCGCAGTTGGCTGCATCATTCAGAGCTTGCAGCGAAGGGTGGATGGACTGCACGGGAGGATTGTAACTTCTTAAACGTTTTGCAAAACGTTTAAGAAGTTACAATCATTCGGAGCTTGCAGCGATGGGTGGATTGACTGCACGGGAGGAGGGGCTCCTGCGGCTGCACTGAAAGGTTCGAGTGGGGGAGCCCCATGCTTTCCGGGTTCAGATGCCTGGACGACAAAGGGAACATGAAGAGCGGTTGTTGGGGACGTCGTTGCACGCTTTGTGAAGCGTCTTAGAAGAATGGCCCTGTCTTGAACGATGTGCATGACAGACAAACGCAAACGCAAAGGAAAGTGAAGACGGTATCCTTCTGGAGGGTCTGCAAAGCATTTCACAAAGTGTCATGGAGCGTCAGCAGCAATGTGGACATGGGTGTTGGAAGTGGCTGGCCTGTTGTGCCTGTATGGGAACGAGGTTGGAAGTGGTGGCACCGGCTTTTCATTCAAAAGGCTGGTGGTGTGAGTGGTGAGTGGTGGTGCTGAGTGTGGGTGGTGGGTGTGGGTTGTGAGTGTGGGTGGTGAGTGGTGAGTGTGGGTGGTGAGTGTGGGCGGTGAGTGTGGGTGGTGGGTGTGGGTGGTGGGTGTGGGTGGTGGGTGTGGGTGGTGGGTGGGGGTGGTGGGTGTGGGTGGTGGGTGTGGGTGGTGGGTGGGGGTGGTGGGTGTGGGTGGTGGGTGTGGGTGGTGGGTGGGGGTGGTGGGTGTGGGTGGTGGGTGTGGGTGGTGGGTGGGGGTGGTGGGTGTGGGTGGTGGGTGTGGGTGGTGGGTCGGTTGGTGATCGCGGTTTTGACTTAATTGACTAGTGCATCGTTGGAGAGAGCTGTTTCTCCTTTGCCATCATAAACGTGTCTGCGCCACCTTCTGCTTTTCATCCTCGCATGTTGCAGACCAGCTGCGTATCTTCATTTTCGCATGCGCTGAACCACAAGAGCGCTCCTGCTACTTGAACATTCCCATGCACATGCATGTGTGCATGCACATGTGTGTGCACACATGCATGTGTATGCGCATGCTCATGCAAATCAACATGCACAAGCTCATCTTTCCCCTTTTCTGCACCTTCATTCCACCACAGAAAGATGTGGATGGCGTGTGTGAGAGCATGAAGCTCCTGCAAGAGCTATGCAGTCAGTTTTTCTCAGAACTTATTGCAAAGCATCTACAGAAACAATGTTATGCAACCATCATGCTGGTTTCTCCCGTGCATTGCTGTTGTTCCGCAGGAGGCTACGACGTGCGTGTGCGTGAGAACGTGGAGCACCTGCAAGAGCTGCGCAGACTCGCACGGCGATGCGGCGGCAGCAACAACAGCGTCGTGAATGGTGGTGCTGACGTGGGCGTTGACGTGGCGTCGCATGTGCACTTCTGCACGTCCATCAGCGACGAGCACAAGGCGAATCTAATCAGCAGCTGCATTGCGGTGCTGTACACACCCCAGGTGGGTTATTTGTTGTGTGCGACCTGGCGTGCACACTCCCATGTACGCGAATGGGAGTGTGTGTTAGATGTGCGTTTGGGTGCGTGGGTGAGGGAGCGAGTGTGCGTGTATGTGCCTGAGCTGTGGACTTATACTTTTCTAGACGCTTTGCAATGCGCTTCAGAAAGAGCTAAGCCTGCATGTGCCTGAGCTTCTTTCACTGTTTTGGGAGTCTGTGTGGTGGCATGTGCTGTGACTGCACTCATGCATGCGCATGTGCATGTGAGGTGATGGTGCATGTGGACGTGCATCTCATGAAAGATGTGAGGGTGCAGGCGGGTGCGAATGCAGCAGTGAAAGCATATATGCTTGTGAGTGTGCATCATGTGTCAGTCAGCTGATGATGCGACTTTTGTCCCGCACGGGTAGGATCTCAACTGTTGGTTCCTGGTCCTGGAATCACGTGGTCCACGAGCATGTGCATGTGCATGTGCATGTGCATGTGCATGTGCATGTGCATGTGAATGTGCATGTGAATGTGCATGTGGATGCTCCCATCATGTGCAGCTAGTTTTACACGTGGCACCTTGTTTCTCCTCTTGCCATGCTCCCATAGTTTGNCCGCACGGGTAGGATCTCAACTGTTGGTTCCTGGTCCTGGAATCACGTGGTCCACGAGCATGTGCATGTGCATGTGCATGTGCATGTGCATGTGAATGTGCATGTGAATGTGCATGTGGATGCTCCCATCATGTGCAGCTAGTTTTACACGTGGCACCTTGTTTCTCCTCTTGCCATGCTCCCATAGTTTGCTTCCCTTATCCTAATATTTAGGTGTGTTCTTTTCGGCCTTGATGAAGTCTTCTGTTTTCTAATCCCCTCGCGCTCATCGTTGCACGGCATGGGCATCTGTGATGTGTCACAGAATGAGCACTTTGGCATAGTACCATTGGAAGCCATGGCAGCAGGCGTGCCAGTCATTGCCTGCAACAGTGGCGGCCCCGTGGAGAGTGTCGCACACAACGTCACTGGTCTACTTGCGCACCCCACCCCTGCTGCCTTTGCTGCTGCGATGGCGTCCCTGCTGCTTCCGGCGGAAGAGACAACTACTGTTGAGCAGGGTGCAAGCGAAGGCGGCAGCAGCAGTAGTGCATCTCCAACGACCACTGCGAGCACACGCACAAGCTCTGTCGCCATGGCGGCAAGTACAAGGATGAGTCGTGCATCGGCGATGGGAAGGGCTGCGGCAGCCCATGTGCGGCAGCACTTTTCGCGCAGCGCCTTTGGCGACCACCTTGAGTCGCTGCTGCTTGACATGCTTTCGTCGCAACGTTCAGCGGCCATGGCAGTGTGGCCGATGGGCGTGCTTGCTGCCATTGTTGTTGTGGTAGTCGCAGCTATTGTTGTAAGGGTCGTAGCACTTGTGTCTGGTCAACACCGCTGAAAGAGCGGAGGGTCACTTCTCGCCCCTCGTAAATGTTGCGACCGACTACGCGCCTTCGCCTGCGACACGGAGGCTCTCAGCAAAGTACCATACCGCATGCTTGAAGTATGGGAGTTGCAGACAATTCTGTTGAGACTTTCAGCAAACTGCAAAAGTCCAGTCGGATGATCCATTCCCAGTGTTCTCACCTTCGTGAGAAGAGTGGGAGTGGTTTCATCTGAAGAATCTTCAATGCATGACAGCTCAGGCTGATAGATGGTGCTCCAGACACCGTGCTCTTAGATGATGCATAGTTCGTCGCAAACCTAGTTCTCACAGTGTACTTGCCAGTAGGGGCAAAGGTGTCTTGGGAGTCCACTTCCACACCCTTGAACATAGAGCAAGTGTTGTCCCGCTCCGCTGAGCTATCAATCCTCTCTTTCCTTCAATGACTCAACCGGCTATGGCATTTCAACCGGTGGAAAGCGTCATCTGCTCATAAACACCACCCTCCTCAATGGCAACCAGCTCCTCATGTATGAGTTGCACTTAGTGTTGAATCTGCAGGCTAGTGCGCTTGTTGAACGAGTTTGGTTTGGGCGGATGTGCGGTTGTCGTACCTACCAAGGTTGTGGTGGGGATTGAGGTGCCTCGCACAGTCTGATTATATTCACCTGTTGTGACACATGGTGCAATTTACCAGTGATTGAGAGAATGGAGAAACCCCTTTTTGCGATGTGCGAGAGAAGTTAGAAGGGACGTGATGTACCAATCCTTGCTGAGAATGGTGAAGAGATCTAGTTGACAAGGTGAGGAGTTAGTTGAAGAGGGAGGGATATCCCCTCCATTCATCTAGAAAACCTAGGTTGTCCTTGGGATACTTGCTAGGTTCACTTAGACCATGTACATAATGTTTCATAAATGAAATACATCGGCGTACGAGTTTGCCAGCCTCTGCAGCTACATCCGCCATCGCCTTTGCAACGGCCTCTATAGCAATTGCTGTCTCTTCCGTCACATCGGCCATCCGTCACATCGGCCATCCTTCACAGCTACTGCCGTCACATCATCTGCTTCTACACCATCACCCACTACCAACCTTCTCACAGCTGCTTTCTCCATTGATGCTGCCATCACTACCGTGGAGGCGACTCTTGCTATTGGTTTATGTGACTTCCATCTGACACGGGCGATGGAGATAAATTACTCATATACCCCACGTTGGTGGTACAGGGTGGAGGAGAGCATCACGACATGACTGCCCTCCGGAAGACAGAAATGCTAGGTAGCAGGTTGGGGCAGCAACGTTGTTGATGCAGCATGCACGCTTCCACGCTCGTTGCTTAAGTCTGCTGCCCCCTCAGTCTCCTGCTCTAGAGACTAAGTTTGGAAGCTCTCGGTTTGTTAATCAGAAGTGCGCGCGCCAGTGTTAGCGCCAGAAAGTAGCTGGAAACTGAAAGTAACTGATTAGGAATGAAGAATGAGCAACAATGGGAGACCCCTCCAAGTTCTAGCTCCCCCCCACTACTGTAGAACTTGTTACTCAGCTAACCAGCGAATCAGAAAATAGTCCTAGACCTATTTTCTGGCAGGAAGGGTTTTCTCGGTGAGCCCTGCCAGACGCACGACAGCCCAAAACCCGGGCGTCGTCCGTTTTGCCTGAAAATTGGACCATACCATAATACGGACATTGTGAAGGCAGTCGTGCAGTCAGAATCAGCTAGAAACATAGCAGCAAAGAGTTATGGCTGCCCGAACCCAGGCAGTGCCTACGACAGTAAGTGATGCCAAACGGGGCCATACAGCAGGACCCTAGGCACAGCATGATGCTGCAGACGTAATACCACAACCAGAAACAATGCTCGGTGCATGTAAATAGCGTCTGCAATGGCAGTGACCGCCGGCGGTCCGACCGCCGAGGAGGCCTACCGATGGAGCTGAGCGCGTCGCCGGAGGAACGAGGCTCCAGTGAATGGTGAGTGGGTCTTAACGTGCGTCGGCTCCACTGAGCGACACTCTAGCAGCGTCAAGTCTCGTCGTCTGTCATCTGCACGCCGATGTACGCAAGCCCTGAGGACACAACAGAGTACAATGAGAGATGCACGAAAACCAACACTCCCCCATGACTCACAGGCGTAGTGCACATGTGCGGGCAGAGACATAGTCAACAACTAGACTCCCCCAGGCCACGCAGAAACGCAGGCAGGCACAAAGAGAGCCACTCACGGACGCACGCCGACCGCTCTCACAGCCTTCTTGAACGAGTCGCGCTTAAGTGCCTTGGTTAAGAAGTCTACCAACTGCCATGCTGTCTCAACCCACACGATGTTGATGCTGCCGTCATGCAACAACGAACGCACATAGTGATACTCAGCGTTGATGTGCTTTGTGCGTATGTGATGCACGCCGTCATTGTCGGCGATGGCCATGGCACTCTGATTGTCACAATGCAACATGATGGATGCGACAGACTGACGCAACTCGGACACCAAACGATGCAACCACACACTCTCACACGCGCGTGAGCCAAGAGCATCGTACTCAGCCTCAGCAGTGCTGCGTGCAATGCACCCTTGCTTGCCACGACGCGAGGACACAGCTGTGCCGCCAATCAGAAAGATCTAGCCTATGCGACTCTTACCGTCTAGACTGCCGGCCCACTCACTGTCGGTGTAGCCTACCGCGACAACAGACGGCTGGCGGCGGAACATGAGACCTCGCCGAGGAGTCGAGACGATATAGCGCAGTACTCGGATCGCGGCCTCAAAGTGGAGGTAACGCCACTCCTGAGAAAACTGGGCCAGGAGGTTGACGGCGAATGCGATGTCTGGGCGCGTCGTCGTCGCCAGGAACATCAGTGACCCGATGAATCGCAGGTACGTGGTCACGTCAGCTGGGTCAGGACTCTTTAGCTTCACCTGGCCATCAGGTGACATGGGTGAAGATGCGCTCGGCACGAGTGACAGGTCCTTCGCAAAGCGGGTGGACAGAGTCTGCACATAGGCAGCCTGGTGGATGTACGGGACGCCCTGGGAGCGATCATCCTCGAGCTCCATGTCCAGAAAGACTCGGGTAGATCCGAGTCCAGAAAGACTCGGGTAGATCCGAGATCCTTCATCTGGTAGGCGGCGTGCAGCAAGTCCTCTACACGCTGGATGGCAGCCGTGTCTGGCGATGCGATGAGGAGATCATCGACGAAAACCAGAACAGCAGCGAAAGTCTGGCCTCGCGGACTGACAAACAGTGTGGGGTCAACGGTGCTGGAGCCCTCCGCGAAGGAGCGTGCTGTTGATCTCCATGTTCCAACATCGAGGCGTCTAGTTCAGGCCATAGAGGGCCTTCCGCCGCCGTCGAAGCGTGGGGGTTATACCATATAGAGCTCCTCACCCTCCAGTGAGCCATGGAGAAAAGCGTTGCTCACGTCCATCTGATGTAGCTCCCACCCATTCTGGGCAACCAGGCTTAAGAGCGCCCGGCTAGTGGAGAACCGGCCAACTGGGGCAAAGATCTGGTCGTAATCGACCCTAGGGATCTGGGCAACCCCCTTGGCTGTGAGGCGGGCCTTGTACTTGTCCAAGGACCCGTCGGGTTTCCACTTGCGCCGAAAGACCCACTTGGCGCCGATGACCTTCCGACCTGGAGGAAGGTCGACGTGGTCATACACGTGGTGCTGTCAGATGGCAGCGAGCTCATCAGCGTAGGCAGCGTCCCAGTGTGTGGCCTGAGGAGAGACTCGTGCCTCGCGTAGGGTGGCTGGGTCCTCCGGGCGTGCTGTGGAGCGGACTGAGAGAGCGTGTGCATCTCAAGCTCCAGGTGGGGTGCGTGCGAGTGCAGCCATGACAACGTGCCGATGCTCGTGATGAAGCATGGCGTAGCCTAGTGTGGAGCTTGAGTGAAGGTCTGTAATGATGGCCGAGGTGGTCAAGCCGAGGGCCCTCGTGCCAGGATCCCCACTCACGACCGTGGGAGTGCAGGAGACACGTGGAGCCATAGGGGGCCGAGGTGCCACGGTGCGCGGTGCCACGGTCTGCGCGCTCACTGACGGCCTGGGTCAGAGGTTGCCGCCTGGGCCACGTGTGAAGCGTGGTAGGGCAGGAGATTGCACTGAGTCCAACGGGCCAACGGAGGCGGACGAAGCTGCTGGCCAGGAGGGGCTAGCGGATACAGCTGGGGCTGCCGGCCGGGAGAGGCCAGTTGACGCTACTAGGGCTACTGGCCTGGAGGGGCCAGTCGACGTGACTGGGGCTCCTGGCCAAGAGGGGCCAGTGGACGCGACTGGGGCTGCTGGCTCGGAAGGGGCCAGTGGACGCGACTGGGGCTGCCGGCCCGGAGGGGCCAATGGACGCGACTGGGGCTATCGGCCCGGAGGTGTCGGTGGATGCGACTAGGGCTGCTGGCCCAGAGGGGCCAGCAGACGCGACTAGGGCTACCGGCCTGGAGGGGCCAGTGGACGCGACTGGGACTGCCGGCCCAGAGGGGCCAGTGGACGCGACTGGGGCTACCGGCCCAGAGGGGCCGATGGACGCGACTAGGGCTGCTGGCCCGGAGATGCCAGCGGACGCGACTTGGGCTGCCGGCCCGGAGGGGCCAGTGGACACGACTGGGGCTCCCGGCCCGGAGGGGCCAGTGGACGCGACTGGAGCTGCCGGCCCGGAGGGGCTGGTGGATGCGACTTTGGCTGCTGGCCCGAAGGGGCTAGCGGACGCGACTGGGGCTGCCGGCCCGGAGGGGGCCAGTGGACGCGACTGGGGCTGCTGGCCCGGAGGGGCCAGTTGACGTGACTGGGGCTGCCAGCCCGGAGTGGCCAGCGGACGCGACTGGGGCTACCAGCCCAGAGGGGTTGAGGGATGTGTCACCCGGAAGCGGCAGGATAGAGGACGGACTCACCACTCTCCCACGTGACGGGATAGACACGGACGAGCCGGAGCGAATGAGGTCGCGGGAAAACAGGTCTTCGAAGAAGAGGGCATCGCGGGACTCGATGATGTAGTGCAGGAATGGATCCCAGAAGCGCCAGGCCTTGGACTGGCAAGAAACACCGAGGAAGGTCCAAGGACGTCCGCGGGGGCGAGCTTGCCTCCCTGCTGTAGGATAGGCAGCCACACAATGGCCAAGCAGTCCCAGACGCGAGCCGGGCGGAGGTTAGCGCGCTGACCGCACCAATGCTGGTACGGCGTGGACTGGTGGGGAAGGGGACCGTGGGGAATCCGGTTCCAGACTCATGTCATGTAGGCCATGGCTTCAAAATAGAAGCCATCAAAGAGACCAGACTCGACCCGCATGGTACGGACGGCGTCCGCCATGGTGCGGTTCCACCGTTCGGAGACACCGTTTTGGACTGGAGTGTAGGACGCATACACCTAATGGTGGATACCATGGGAGGCGAGAAACATCGTGGTCTCACCCATGTTCTCACCACCGCGATCAGAATGAAAGCGGTGAAGAGAGCGACCACACTCGCGCTCCGCAAGTAAAAGCCATTCCTGGATGGCGCGGACAACATAGCTCTTCTGCCGAAGGCAAAAGACCCAGTGGTAGCGAGAATGGTCGTCAGTGAGGGTGAGGACATAGCGACCATGCTCTCCGACGGACTCGGTGTGAAGAGGTCCTATGACGTCAAAATGGACCAGTTCGAGAGGGGCGGATGCACGGGAGGAAGACAAAGGGTATGTGGACCAGTGCATCTTGCCCTGAGCGCAATCAATACACCCTATGGGGCACGGGAGAGGGAAAGTCTCTGAGTCAAGGCCCTTGGCCGGCTGGGTGTGGAGCATGCTATCTATGGCAGTAGAGTGGACGTGACAAAGGTGGCGGTGCAAGATGCGGGTGTGCTGAGGAGAGAGCGTGCTGGTGACAAACACATGGCCTGTGGCGGCCGACGGGGAGGAGACTAAAGGAGAGGAGGACAGATGAGGGACATGCCACAGGTTTCTACACGTGGTGGCGTGCAGGACGACAAGACCAGACAGACGCAACGACACAATGCCAACACCACGCGAGTACACAACGTCCATGCTCATGCGGTCAAGGGCAGTGACAGATAGGAGGCTGAGTGCGAGACTTGGGACGAAGAGGACATCAGTTAGAAAGAAATCACCAGCATGACCACGGAAACGAACGACACCGACACCACGGACAGGCAACACCTTTCCGGAGCCCATCCGGATACCGGAGACATCGCCAACAGGGCCGAGCATGCTAAAGGCCTCTCCGGAGGCCGTCATGTGATGCGTGGCCCCGGAGTCGATAATCCAGGTCTCAGCAGGGTCCTGGACCGGGGTCGCCTGATCGCTAATGGTCACATGGCAGCAAGCAAGAGACGCGGATGTGGTAGAAGGGGGCGCGAACTGGAACTGCAAGTCATCAAGCCATGCAATGTCGTCATGGAGGGGGGAAGAGGAAACCACAGGAGACGACAAGACAGACGAGGAAATAAGACACGACCGTAGCTCAGCCTCAGTCATGCAGGGCTGGGCAGGAGAGCAGGAAGTGACGCAACTCGCACTTCCCTGGGGGGGAGGGCGAGGCAGGCCGAGCTAGAGCGCGATGAACTGCTCCAGCTGATGCCAACGGGAGGACGGCCCGGGAGTGTAGGCCGAGTGCGGAGTGACGGCACCGGAGCCCGGGTAGGAGGAGGACACTGCCTGGGAAGGAAACATAGGTGCGAACGGCTGCGACTGGTATTGCTGCGGCGTGGATGGCTACTGGACTGGCGGAGCTGTCGGAGTGACGGAGCTGCTAGACGAGGCCAAGGCATCAGGGCCGGTAGCAGCTACGGCGGCGGAGGCGAGACAATGCTCCCGCTGGCGATGCATGGTGGCGATGACGCGCGCCTCGTCCGTCGGGAGAGGGCACGTGTACCACCCGTACCCATGCTGACCATAGTTGTGGCAGACCGAACCACCACAGCTGGACCCGGTCGACAGCTACTGCTGCTACTGCGGCGGACCCTTGCCTTTCTTATTTTGGTGCTTCTTCTTCCCCAAAGATGATGAGGTAGCTGTTGTGGGGGAAGCAATGGACACAGAAGCAACAACAAGGGAGGCGAGAGCCTGCGTGCGCTAGAGTCGGGGCTCCAGACGAGCTTCCTCAATCCGGAGCAAGAGTTCGTATGCCCAATGCATGATGGTGCCCTGGGCCGCCATGGTAGAGAGGACGTCCGAGGAGTAGTGCACGAAGCCGTCCACGTACACGTCGCTGGCGCTGCGCTTGATGGTGAGGAGGGCGGCTAGAGGGGGTGGGGCAGAGGTGCCAAGACGACGAAGGATATCCTGCGCCTGCTGCCAGTAGGCGGTGACCGTCTTGGTCTCCCCCATGAGTAGGGAGTTGAACTCCCGCACCTGACGGCTGGTCTCATCCTCGCTGGACAAGCGATGGGGACGAGTAAGGACGTGTCACGCGGCTGCAGGGTTTGGGGTGGCGCCGGCGGTGAAGTCGCTAAGGAAAGGCTCTAGGGCCAGGCGGGAAGCCGGAGGGGCGACAGGGACAAGGGCATGTGCAGCGCGACCAGCATCATACAACTGGTCGGCCTGGGTGGGGTCATAAGGGAGGGTGTAGTATGCCCACAAGCCCTCACCCTGCGCCTAGATCCGAAAGCTGAGCTCCCAGCTCCGGAATTGCTCGCCGGCCTGAAGCGGGGGAGTAGGCGTCTCAAAGTCCTTCAGCCTGTGGCCGGCACCCAGAGTGGGGCCAAGGACAGAGGTCACCGTCTGCCGCTGGCACTGAGTCTGCTGTTGAGCTAGGTAATGCGTGGCGGTGGACACAGCGGAGCTAGCATGCCCTTGAGGAATAAATGGCGGCAGCTTATTAGTGGCAGCGTGAAAGGCCAATGGCTGCAGCGCTGCAAGCTGCTGCGTCAAGGAAGCAAGTTGTTGCTGAAGAGCTGCCAGGGGTCAGGGTTACCGGGGTTGCTGCCAACGATGCCAGAGAGCTGTTGCTGCTCCTGCCGCTACTGCTGCTCCTACTGCTGCTGCTGTTGCTGTTGTTGCTGCTGCTGTTGCTGCAGCTGCTATAGTTGCTGTAGGAAAGGGGGGTTGGAGGTCCCCCCCAACAGAGGAGGACCCCTCCTCAGAGGGGCTGTTAGTCATAGTGGCTTATGTTGCCTCTTTTTTTTGTTTTTTTTCTGTTTTTTGTGCTGTTGATGTTAGTAGTGACGTCAGCCAAGGATGACTGACATCAGCAAAGGCTACTATGGTGTGTGCAGGGCTACTGCTTTGTTTTTTTGTTGTTGTTGATGACATCAATAGTGACATGAGCAGATGGCCACTGACGTCAGCAGATGGCCACTGACGTCAGCAGCAGTTGATGTAGCCGGTACTACGCGGCTGTAGCCAGTGTTGCTACTGTTGTTGTTGTTGCTGCTACTACTGTTGCTACTGCTACTACTGCTCCTACTGCTACTGCTGTTGCTGCTACGGCTGCTGGCGGGGTGGGGATCTTGTTTTTTTTCCTTTTCTTCTTGCTCGTCGCTGCGAGCTCGCTACTCGCTGCGAGCGACAGGGCGCGAGCAACGAGCTCCGTGCTTGCTGCTCGCTGTGAGCAACGAGCTCGTTGCCAGTAGCTCGCTGCGTGAGCAGCGGGCTATGGGTGGCTGCGACTACTATTGCTGCTGGCTGCCGCTGCAGCCGCTGCTGTTGCTATTGCTGCTGCCGGCTGCTGCTCCTGCGAACTGCTACGAGCTGCTGCTGCTGCAGGCTGCTGCTCATTGCTACTGCTGCTGTGGGCTGCTGCTGTTACGAGCTGCTGCAAGCTGCTGCTGCTGCCAGCAACTGCTGTGTGTAGCTGCTGTTGGCTGTTGCTACCACTACTCGCTGCCGCTGCAAGCTACTACTGCTGTTGCTGGCTGCTGCTGTCAGTCACACCTGAATGACGTCGTCGCGTGTGTTATCTCTAGCAAGCACCTGACGTGGCCTGCCGCTCACCTCCTCGCGTCAAGCGTGGGGGTCAGTGCTACCGGAAAAAATCCGGCACTATTTCCCCTGGCCTAGTGGCCGTGGGAAAACTTCTAACGCCGCCACCAGGCGAGTCGATGCTGCCGGGAAAAATTCGGCGGCGTTTCCCCTACATTGGTGCATATGGAGGTCCACCGGCGTTGTCCGGCACCTGTACGTTAGTCTTCTGCTGCTGCTGCTACGCTCTGGCTCTCATACCAAGACAGAAGTGTTAGGCAGCAGGTTGGGGCAGCAGCATTGTTGATGCAACGTGTGGGCTTCCACGCTCGTTGCTTAAGTCTGCTGCCCTCTCAGTCTACTTCTCTAGAGACTAAGTCTGGAAGCTCTGGGTTTGTTACTCAGAAGTATGCGCGCCAGTGTTAGCGCCAGACAGCAGCTGGAAACTGAAAGTAACTGATTAGGAATGAAGAATGAGCAACAATGGGAGACCCCTCCAAGTTCTAGCTCCCCTCCACTAGGGTAGAACGTGTTACTCAGCTAACCAGCGAATCAGAAAATAGTCCTAGACCTATTTTCTGGCAGGCAGGGTTTTCTCGTTGAGCCCTGTCAGACGCCCAACAGCCCAAAACACGGGCGTCGTCTGTTTTGCCTAAAAAGTGGATCATAACATAATACCGACGCTCCAAACGCAATAATGCGGTCAGAATCAGCTAGAAAAATAGCAGCAAAGAGTTATGGCTGCCCGAACCCAGCCAGTGCCTACGACAGTCAGTGATGCCAAACAAGGCCGCACAGTAGGAGACGTGGACCCTAGGCACAACATGATGCAACAGACGCAATGCCACAACCAGAAATAGCGCTAGGTGCATGTAGACAGCATCTGCAATGGCAGTGACTGCTGGCGGCCCGACCGCCGAGGAGGCCTGCCGATGGAGCTGAGCACGTCGCCGGAGGGAGGAAGCTCCAGCGAATGGTGAGTGGGCTCAGCGTGTGTCGGCTCCTCCGAGCGACATTCCAGCAGCGTCTAGTCTCACCGTCAGTCATCTGCACGCCGATGTACACAAGCCAGGAGGACACAACAGAGTAAAATGAGAGATGCACAAAAACCAACACCGGAGTGAACTGAGACTTCTCCAGCACCTACGACGGCGCTTGTGAAACACGACCAATGCCTTCCGGCAGCCTGAATGGTTTTTCAGGAGCTAGGACGCTTTTCTCGGTGGGTCGAGACTCGCGCACCTGGTGGACTATAACGGTGTGAGGAGGAGGCCGATGGTACTAGTACCGCTTCCAAGACTCGGAAAGCGTGTTGTGTTGAGTGGATGTTGATTCTGTGTGTTTCACACACTGCTTGTTCAGCCTCGGTGGTTGAGACCTAGGCACTTGGTGGTCTGTGCCATTGCCCTGGGAGACCCAACGCTGATTGGTTGAGCACTTCTTGACTTCTGTCAGACATGTATAGCTTGCATGTGTCTGACACCCAGACGTTCTGTGACATGTCCCAACGCCTTGCGAGGCCTAAAGTTGCCTAGCCTGTCCAGCTAGTAATGCTAGTGTATCACCGTAGTGCCGGGGTGTGTCTTGGGTATATTGCATATTTTTCGTCGGTCGAGACCCGGGCAGACGTTTGACTGTTACAGTGCCTCGGGAGACCTCTGTTGTGTGGTTTCATGTTTTGTGACATGTGTGTTCCCCGCGCGTGCCTTTTGGAGCGACAGGGATGATGGGGCCTGGTGGGCTAACCACCAGTCCCTAGTACATAAGCTCTCAGTAGGGCTCATTGTATTTTCTCCTTGTTCTTAATGCGTTTCAGACTTAGCCGGATTTGGCTTTCACTGTATGTTCCTCATACCTAGAGCTCATGGTAGTTTTGCATGAGCCCACATGCCCTAATGAATTCTCTCTCTTACTACTAGTGCTCTAGACCTCGTGGTCATTGTTGGGTGCACAGTGTTTATCCTCTCTGCTGCTACAGCAGCCGCTGCTCCTCCGCTTCTTGCCCTTCTCCACACCCCCTCACCTCATACCGTCTCGTGAGGGCTCTTTCTGCATCTGCCTCTTCTGTTGGTTCTCTGCCTCTCCCTTCTGTGTGATGGCTTGCATGTCTGACCGGGGTCGGGTTGTCCTACAGCAGAGCTCCAACGTGCCTTGGGCATCTCCAGTTTTCCCACGCCCACTGGGGTTGGGGAAACTCTGCCAAAAATTTTCTGGTAGGATCTCGTTGTCGCCACCATGCCTGGTAACGACGAGTCAGTCCTAAATGACCTCTAGCGCCAGCTGAACCTCGCCCGCACAGTTGAGCAAGAGGTTGAAGATAATCGCGTAGCCTTTACTGATGAGGTTGCCGCCATTGTGCTTAAGCGCCTCCCTGCTACGTTAGTCCCATCTGTTACTGCTATTGCTGGCACCAGTGCTAGTACTGCATCCACTCCATCCACTGCTTGCACCGCTATCGCAAACGCCACTGACACTTCATTTGCCGCAAACACTGCTGTCTTGGTCATGCTGGACTAGAAAGACGTAGCAAGCAGGTGCAAGAGACAAGAGAGGAAAAAAGAAGCCAGGTCTTCTTCCTTCCACTCACGTCGTTTTGTGAGGTGTCAAATGTGACAAGCTTTACTGCGTTCCTCTCCTTGTCCCCTTTGTCGCCTCTGTTGGGTCCTACCTCGTTCATGTCGCGCCCCTCGCTCTCGTGACTCTATTCAGCTCTTGCATTTTTGTCTTGGCCATGTGCACACTGATGCCATTGCTAGCCAGATCAAGCTCCAACCCGCTCTTGGTCTCTCTCCATCCACCTTTCCTTTGCCTTGTCCCTCTGACTGTCTTGAATATTCCCAAGGAAAAATGCATGGCTTTCATTATTCCTCTACTGACTCCAAATCCTTCCATCCCCTTCACCTCGTCCACGAGTTCCTTGGTGGTGTCAGTCGGTTCATTCTTTGTCTTACAGATGACTTCTCCTGGTTTCCCTCGGTCTTTGCTCTTTGTCAGAAGAGCAATGTCTGTGTAGTAATTGAGTCATGGTTGGTGCAAGTTGAATGCCCGTATCAGTGCTTGCTGTACGTTTTTTGCATTGACCGTGGTGGTGAGTTCCTCGGTCCAACTGACCGGTTCCTTGAGTCCAAAGGGGTGTGTCTGGAGACATTGGCTCCCTACACACCCCAATGGAAAGGAGTCTCTGAGCATTGGAATCAGACACTTACCGATAGTGCTCGCACCCTCTTGTCCGAGTCTGGTATCTCTCCTTTGTTCCCCTTTGAGGCCATGAGCTACATGACCTAGGTCTAGAACCGTGTCCCACACGGCCCTCTCCCTCGTACTGTCAAACCTTTTGAACGCCGGTATGGCATTCGTGCCGACCTCTGTCTTTCTCACGTATGGGGCAGCGTTGCGTCTATCTGGCTGCTCGAGGACCTCCACAATGGGAAATTCTCCCCGCATGGTCGCCTTTGCCTCTTCTTGGGTGTCTCAGCCCAATCCAAGGTCTGGCGCTTTTTCGGACCTTGAGCGCCAGCATGTCATTGACTTGCGTGATGCCTTGTTCTTCGAGTCTGCCTTTCTCCGTGAGCTCAGTTGTCCCTCGACCTCTCTTCTGGCGCTTTGTCGGTTGCGGTGGGATGTAGGCCCTATGGTCCCTACTATCTCTACAATCCCCACTGCTGTGTCTTCCCAATAGCCTTCACCCTCCTAGCGTCCCCAGACGCCCGGCACTGTTTCCACATCGTCCTCAGGGTCCTATCCGTTTGTATCATCACGCTCGCCTGGCGCTCCAGCGTCTCTTGTTACATCCTCTCCTTTCCCGTTGGCATTTGTGTCCCTTGCACACTCCTCTACGACCCCATCCAATTCGCATACTCTTATCATGCCTAGACAATCTACCCCTACCGCCATCCGGAGATCCTCCCTGTCCTGTACCCATCTCACCATTTGTCCGTGGAGGACGTCTTTGTGCACTTACCACGTGCTCCTCCGGTGTCTCTGCACCTTCCACCCATCCTTCTCAGTCCCAAACCGCACAGTCACCAGCGTTGCCAACCGGCATCGACGCGTTGGACTCGGCGACAGGGGTTTTCTACCCTAGCTCTACCCTTGGATATACACTACTCAAGATGGAACATAAGCACGCACTTCATGCCGCCATCCTTGGCAACATTGATAAGTGCCACGCAACCGTTGTTCCCACACCATCATCACCTGTTCCGACCATAGATTGATAGGCATGTGCAACGCCTGACTCACAAAAGTGGGAGGCTGTAATGCTTGACGAGCTCCGAGCTCTAGACAATCATGTTGTATATGAGCTAGTTGATCTACCGCCTGGACGTAAGGCCATCAACGCCCGTTGGATCTTCCGTTGGAAATACAAATCCAATGGTGCACTTAACAAGTACAAGGTAAATCTTCCTGCCAAGGGATTCTCCTTAGTCCTTGGGATTGACTTCCACGAGACATTTTCTCTCGTCAGATGGTACACTACAGCTCGCGCCAACTTGAGTCTCGTAGCACGCCATGATTGGGAGCTTGAGAAAATAGACGTGAACAACGCTTTCTTGCATGGATGATTGGATGAGGATATCTTCATGGTGCAGTCCCCAGGGTTCTCGGACACCAACAGAGTCTGGAGACTACAAAAGATACTATATGGCTTCAAGCATCCACCATAGTTTTGGAACCAGGAAATCACCTATACCCTTGAAAAGGGGGGTACCTATGTAGCACAGTGGATCCTTACCTCTTTGTCACACCATGGTCTGCACCGTTTTCCTCAATCCTCGTCTATGTCAATGACTTGCTGATTACCTCCCCGAGTCAAGAGGTAGTGTCATCTGTGAAGAATCTACTGTACTCTGTGTACAAGATGAAAGACTTGGGTCTAGCACGTGTCTTTCTTGGCATAGAACTTGAGCTTGATCGTGCTTGTCGTGTCTTTCACGTTCCCTAGGCAGCGTACATCAGGAACCTAGGAGAGCGCTTTGCCTCCCTGTTGGGTAGAAGCTGCTGAAAACTCTAGATGTATCGAAGCTGGAGGAGCCGGTAGATGCAATTTCCTACTTTTGAGTCGTATGTTCCTTGATGTACTTGGCTACCACCACAAGAGCAGACATTGCCTTTGCTATGAACTTTCTTGCTCAGTTCTCCCAGTGCTTTAGGGAATTCCACATGGAGGCAGTATTGCATGTCGTCAGGTATGTACTCTCCACTGCACGAGCCGGTCTCTGCTACCAAGCATAGCCGTCAGCGGTCGTCAATGGCTACACTGACAGTGGCTAGGCGCATGATACAGATACTCGCAGTCATACTGGCTATGTCTTTCTCGTCGGTGGAACATCTACCTCATGGAAAAGTGGCAAGAAGGATTATGTGGCACGCAGCTCTAGTGAAGCGGATTTTGTTTTGCTCGGCACAGGCACTTGTGAGAGTGTCTGGGTGTGTTGATTGTTACAATAGCTGTGTGTTCCCATCCGCTACATCACTTAACTCTGTGAAAATCAAAGCATAAAGCAATTGATGAGCATGACAGAGTGAATCACACTCACAAAAAGCATATCAATGTGGAACATCACTTTGTGCGTGAGTGTGTGGCTACGTGTGACGTCCACATTGTCTGGGTTGACGCCCGACAGCAGCGAGTTCACTTCCTCACAAAGGCATTGAGCATCGATGTCTTCAAGATTGTAGTTCACTCCACTGGGTTGTGTTACCCTCATGATGCTCCTGGTTGATGTGTACAATTCTATCTTCTGTCACGCCCAATGACGTCGGCGTTGTGACTGTGAGTGTCAGAGTTTGTGTCAGCTGTGGGTCATGGGGGAATGTTGGTGTTTGACACTACCACGCGGTGACCTCTGGCCTTATTGCAAACTCGCCTCAATTATGTAGGTGACTGACTACAGAGAGATGGCTCAGCTAGTGGGTTTGCCATGGTGACATGGCTGCACGACTATGCACTCCTTGATTCACCTGGCCACAAATCTTCGCCTGGATCCTCATGTGCCACCTCCTCATGCTTGTTGTTGTTGGCCGCCGAGCTGGGTGCTCACCCAAACTTCTTCTTTACCTGTCCCTTGGCATGCTTGATGGATTATCTTCTTGACTTGAGGACACGTGGTTCGATCACCCAAAGCTCGAGGGTAGCGAGCTAAAGTGAGCTTGTTACTCCCTCGCTCGCTACCCCTCATGTGTCACTTCGAGTGGCTGTTACTCACTCACTTTCATCTTCCAAGCTTTCTTACTCTTGTTGAGCATCCATGGCTTCTTTTGGCCTCTCTCGTCTCTTGCACCTGCTTGTTGCATTGTCTAGTCCAGCAGGACCAAGGCAGCGGTGTTTGCGGTGGATAAAGTGTTTGCGGTGTTTACGGCAGCAGTGCTAGCAACATATAGAGTGGATGCGGTAGCAACAATGGTGCTACCAGTAGTAGCAGCTGATGGGACTGATGCAGCAGGGAGGCGCTGAAGCACAATGGCGGCAGCCTCATCAGCAAAAGGCTACACAATCATTATTGAAGGCCTTGAGGCGATCTTCATCCCCTTGCTGAGCCTTGCGAGCGAGGTTCAACTGGCGCTACAGGTCAGCTATGAATGACTCATCCTCCCAAGGCATGGTGACAGCGGCGAGATCTTGTCCGAAACCTTTTGGCAGGATTTCTCCAACCTCAGTGGGCATGGAAACCTAGGAATGCCCAAGGCACGTTGGAGCAGTACGGGAGGACAACCTCTCACCGGTAAGACTCAGAAGCCATCACACAGAAGGGAGAGGCAGAGAGCCAAGAGAAGAGGCAGATGGAAATAGAGCCCTCATGCAACGGAAGGAAGTGAGGGGGTGTCGAGAAGGGCAAGAAGTGGAGGAACAGTGGCAGCTCTAGCAGCAGAGAGGAAATACACTGTGGATGCAACTAGGACCACCAGGGCTAGAGCACCAGTGGTAAGAGCCTCCCCAATAGTAGTCATTGCAGTAGCGACAAAGAAAGTAGCTGTAACGAGACCAGCGGCGGCCGATGGTTTAGAAGTAGCTGATGTGACAACAGTAGCTGTGGAGGTGCGGATGGCCAAGGGGGCGGAAGCGAAAGCAGTTACTGTAGAGGCTGTTGCAGAGGCGACAACAGATGCAGCTGAAGCCATCTGTGTGCATAGACCTACAGCTGTTGTAGCACTATGCCAAACTTTATAGCTTGGTCTAGTGCTTTACAACTGTGGCCTTGGTATATGACTCAGCTGCCTGCCCTTTCGAAGGAAAGGGAGGGGGGCATGAGATGCGCGAGCTGCAGTAGCAAACATGGTGGTAGTTGAGCGCAACATCTATAACAGTCGTTACAACACATGTGAGCGTTAGAGAGAGGTCAAGAGCATCCTAGTATAGCAGAGAATGCAAGTTTGCCGCACCAGCGTCCGCCTCAGAGGCGGCGTGCCGCTAAACCCCACGAAGAGAGTATGGATTGGAGGGACTTACCAAACGTTGTGCCGCATGTGAGGATGAGGATGCAGTGACCTCGGTTACGCAGGACTCACCGGAGTGACCCTGGTGTGCAGGTTGATCCTCGTAGTGCTCACGGGATTTCGTCGCGCCCAGTGCCTCGCGGTGAGCCAGTGTGGCTGTTAGCACAACCGAGGTGGTGCTATTGCTACGGCTAAGAAGGTGTAGCAGCGCCGACCGAAGATATTGCTGCTACGGCACGCTCTGTTGCGCTTAGATTGATTGGCGAGGATTTCCTGGCCGCGGCTGTTGCTAGAGCTGTCGCGGTGTGCACCGTAGCAACTGACTGCAAGATTATGGACGTTGACGATAGCTCTATAGCAGGTGCAGATTTAGGGCTGAGTTGCCCAGCGGCTGCTATTGGTGGGACTCAACAGCAGCGGGTAGTGCAGCTACTGCGGGCCAGAACGGGACTGCGGCTGCCGCGAGGAATGTGACAGCCAGCCGGCTTGCTAAAGCGTGCTACAACGACTGATAGGTGCCGTGACGTCCAGCTGTCACAGTCAGCTCTGGCTAGACCCACAGCTTACTGACGGAACCAACTTCAACATTGGTCGAATGCACCAATGAGGCTACCTTCATTGGCTGTTGACTGCCACGAACGACGGAGGGCGGAAGCAGGGGGAGGACGTGGCAGTCTAGAGAAGACGTACCAGCTGCTCCCTTGGCTATGTAGAGAAGATGGGGTGGGGAGTGAACCCCTTCGTGACTTCAAGAGAGACCGCCACGATCTCGGCCCGTCCTAAACTCGCAAAGCACGCTCAGATAACACTACGAAGTCCAGCTGGACTAGACAAATGCAACAGGCAGGTGCAAGAGATGAGAGAGGCCAAAAGAAGCCATGGATGCTTAACGGGAGTTAGAAAACTTGGAAGACGAAAGTGTGTGAGTAATAGCCACACGAAGTGCTACGTGAGGGGTAGTGAGCGAGCAAGCATCAAACTTGCTCTAGCTCGCTACCCTTGACCTTTGGGTGATCGNAAGGTTTGTGGCCACGAGAATCAAGGAATGGGTAGTTGTGCAGCCACGTCACCACGGCGAGGTTACCAGCTCAGCCATCTCTCTTCGGTCAGTCACCTACATCAGTGAGGCCAGTGTTCAACGAGGCCAGAGGTCACTTCGTGGTAGTGTCACACACCAGCAATCCCCTCAGTTAGACTAGAATTCCTAGGTCTGTCCCTAGGATACTTGCTAGGCTCACTTAGACCATGCACATTACGTTTCATAGTTGACATACATCGGCGGACGGGTTTGCCGGTCGATCCATCTTTGCATTTCGCTCACGCAACACTGACTCCACCAGTGTAATTAAGAAGATACCGTGAGCACGGTTTCCAAAGCAACAGCAACCGCACCTCCAAAGGCAACCCGCGCTAAACTCGACGACACCAAGAATTGTACGGGAGCCAAAAATTACTCTATGAGCATGTTGACGTACACGTGGGTGACACCCATGCGACGGAGGAAGCACTTGAGGACCACCTGAATATGGACTGTGATGAAGAGCACGTTGTTGATGATGATAAACGCAAGGATTATTGTGATCATTGCCATTTTCATGTGGTGAACTTGAGCCGATTTCTTGAAAAGGCAACGCGTCAAGCAAAGCGCATGAAGCCGCTGACAGTAGCAAAGGCATTGAAAACATTCACATGGAAAGTTCTTGTGAGCACAAGCGAGAAAATACCATAGCAAAGGAAATTTGTGTTGAGTCAACACTCAAAGGAAATTTGGTCGCTGAGGCTGTGGGATGACTCAGGATCAACATCGACAGTGAGGTACGACAATACCCAAAGTAGTGGGGGCGGATCTCCCTTCCTACAATGTGGCTTCGATGGGAAATACCTACACCCACTCGAGCTTCATCACTGATATCAGATTCCTCGAAAAGGTGGAACTCCTTAGAGGCGTTCACGCAAACCATACCCTCCTTCACTAGGTAAAGGTACACGGACAATACGAGGCCCTTGAGGCTATGATTGATGCTCTCACAGCATAAGAAGTGAGGTTTGTGTTCACCTACATACTATCCCATATTGCATAAAGGATCATTGACCTCAATCGTGATTACTAGCTGCGGCGTCTGGCTACTCACGAAGCAACCCGTCAATGCGACGACCTCAACAAGGTAATTCAAAGCGTGACCTAGGTGTGGATACAAAAAATGTGAAGATCTTTGAGTATCACAGCATTCCCCAAGTACTGATGCCACCACTAGTGGCAGCTGAGACTTGCTTGCCTCCACAACATCAGGGCCAAACATGAACACGTCCTTCCTCCATAGTGTGGAGATCGTTTAGAAGGGCGCGAAGCTGACCGACTGGCTAACTTACATGGAACACGTTCTACATGTCCACAAGGCTCCACTTGGTCAGTGGGAAGACCTTGCTATGACCCGACTTGAAGTCCAATTCTTCAAGTACGTGGTCAAGGAGTAGAGTGCGCAAAAGCCACACTTAGAGTGGCAACCCATGTCATGGGAGGCGTTCTGTGCTATCATGCGCAAGAAATACACTCAGGATGAGGAGAATCGTGCACATTCTATTAGATCAAGGAATTCAAGCAGATGGGTAGCTCGCTTGAGGCCTACTTGAGTGAGTTCACCACACTCATGGAAGAAGCCAAAACCTTCACCGAGGACAATAGAACCCAGACCTTCAAATGCCTAAATTACTTACTGCTACAGTACTTGCGTGATGGTCTTGCCAATCCTCTCCTATCCCGTTAGCGTTTGTGTCCCTTGCACACTCCTCTACGACCCCATCCAATTCGCACACTCTTATCATGCCTAGACAATCTACCCCTACCGCCATCTGGAGATCCTCCCTGTCCTGTACCCATCTCACCATTTGTCCGTGGAGGACGTCTTTGTGCACTTACCACGTGCTCCTCCGGTGTCTCTGCACCTTCCACCCATCCTTCTCAGTCCCAAACCGCACAGTCACCAGCGTTGCCAACCGGCATCGACGCGTTGGACTCGGCGACAGGGGTTTTCTACCCTAGCTATACCCTTGGATATACACTACTCAAGATGGAACATAAGCACACACTTCATGCCGCCATCCTTGGCAGCATTGATAAGTGCCACACAACCGTTGTTTCCACACCATCGTCGCCTGTTCCAACCATAGTTCGATAGGCATGTGCAACGCCTGACTCACAAAAGTGGGAGGCTGCCATGCTGGACGAGCTGCGAGCTCTAGACAATCATGTTGTATATGAGCTGGTTGATCTATTGCCTGGACGTAAGGCCATCAACGCCCGTTGGATCTTCCGTTGGAAATACAAATCCAATGGTGCACTTAACAAGTACAAGGTAAATCTTACTGCCAAGGGGTTCTCCTTAGTCCTTGGGATTGACTTCCATGAGACATTTTCTCTCGTCGGATGGTACACTACAGCTCGCACCAACTTGAGTCTCGTAGCACGCCATGATTGGGAGCTTGAGCAAATAGACGTGAACAACGCTTTCCTGCATGGATGATTGGATGAAGAGATCTTCATGGTGCAGCCCCCAGGGTTCTCGGACACCAACAGAGTCAGGAGACTACAGAAGGTCCTCTATGACCTCAAGCATCCACCATAGTGTTGGAACCAGGAAATCACCTCTACCCTTGAAAAGGGGGGTACCTATGTAGTACAGTGGATCCTTACCTCTTTGTCACACCATGGTCTGCACCGTTTTCCTCAATCCTCGTCTATGTCAATGACTTACTGATTACCTCCCAGAGTCAAGAGGTAGTGTCATCTATGAAGACTCTACTGCAGTCTGTGTACAAGATGAAAGACTTGGGTCTAGCACGTGTCTTTCTCGGCATACAACTCAAGCTTGATCATGCTTGTCGTGTCTTTCACGTTCCCTAGGCAGCGTACATCAGGAACCTAGGAGAGCGCTTTGCCTCCCTGTTGGGCAGAGGCTGCTGAAAACTCTAGATGTATCGAAGCTGGAGGAGCCGGTAGATGCAATTTCCTACTTTTGAGTCGTATGTTCCTTGATGTACCTGGCTACCACCACAAGAGTAGACATTGCCTTTGCCATGAACTTTCTTGCTCAGTTCTCCCAGTGCTTTAGGGAATTCCACATGGAGGCAGCATTGCATGTCGTCAGGTATGTACTCTCCACTGCACGAGCCGGTCTCTGCTACCAAGCATAGCCGTCAGCGGTCGTCAATGGCTACACTGACAATGGCTAGGCGCATGATACAGATACTCGCAGTCATACTGGCTATGTCTTTCTCGTCGGTGGAACATCTACCTCATGGAAAAGTGGCAAGAAGGATTATGTGGCACGCAGCTCTAGTGAAGCGGATTTTGTTTTGCTCGGTGCAGGCACTTGTGAGAGTGTCTGGGTGTGTTGATTGTTACAATAGCTGTGTGTTCCCATCCTCTACATCACTTAACTCTGTGAAAATCAAAGCATAAAGCCGTTGATGAGCGTGACAGAGTGCATCACACTCACACAAAGCATATCAATGTGGAACATCACTTTGTGCGTGAGTGTGTGGCTACGTGTGACGTCCACATTGTCTGGGTTGACGCCCGACAGCAGCGAGTTCACTTCCTCAGAAAGGCATTGAGCATCGATGTCTTCAAGATTGTAGTTCACTCCACTGGGTTGTGTTGCCCTCGTGATGCTCCTGGTTGATGTGTACAATTCTATCTTCTGTCATGCCTTGTGACGTCGGCGTTGTGACTGTGAGTGTCCGAGTTTGTGTCAGCTGTGGGTCATGGGGGAATGTTGGTGTGTGACACTACCACGCGGTGACCTCTGGCCTTATTGCAGACTCACCTCAATTATGTAGGTGACTGACTAGAGAGAGATGGCTCAGCTAGTGGCTTCGCCATGGTGACATGGCTGCATGACTATGCACTCCTTGATTCACGTGGCCACAAACCTTCGCCTGGATCCTCATGTGCCACCTCCTCATGCTTGTTGTTGTTGCCCGCCGAGCTGGGTGCTCACCCAAGCTTCTTCTTTACCTGTCCCTTGGCATGCTTGATGGATTATTTTCTTGACTTGAGGACACGTGGTTCGATCACCCAAAGCTCGAGGGTAGCGAGCCAAAGCGAGCTTGTTACTCCCTCGCTCGCTACCCCTCACGTGTCACTTCGAGTGGCTGTTACTCACTCACTTTCATCTTCCAAGTTTTCTTACTCTTGTTAAGCATCCATGGCTTCTTTTGGCCTCTCTCGTCTCTTGCACCTGCTTGTTGCATTGTCTAGTCGTGCAGGACCAAGGCAGCCGTGTTTGCGGTGGATAAAGTGTTTGCGGAGTTTACAGCAGCAGTGCTAGCAATGGATAGAGTGGATGCGGTAGCAACAATGGTGCTACCAGTAGTAGCAGCTGATGGGACTGATGCAGCAGGGAGGCGCTGAAGCACAATGGCGGCAACCTCATCAGCAAAAGGCTACACAATCATTATTGAAGGCCTTGAGGCGATCTTCATCCTTTTGCTGAGCTTTGCAAGCGAGGTTCAACTGGTGCTACAGGTCAGCTATGAATGACTCATCCTCCCAAGGCATGGTGACAGCGGCGAGATCCTGTCATAAACGTTTTGGCAGGATTTCCCCAGCCCTTGTGGGCGTGGAAATTTAGGAATGCCCAAGGCACGTTGGAGCAGTACTGGAGGACAACCCGGCACCGGTAAGACTCAAAAGCCATCACACAGAAGGGAGAGGAAGAGAGCCAAGAGAAGAAGCAGATGGAGAGAGAGCCCTCATGCAACGGAAGGAAGTGAGGGGGTGTCGAGAAGGGCAATAAGTGGAGGAACACTGGCAGCTCTAGCAACAGAGAGGAAATACACTGTGGATGCAACTGGGACCACCAGGGCTAGAGCACCAGTGGTAAGAGCCTCCCCAACAGTGGTCATTTCAGTAGCGACAAAGAAAGTAGCTGTAACGAGGCCAGCGGCGGCCGATGGTTTAGAAGTAGCTGATGTGACAACAGTAGCTGTCGAGGTGCTGATGGCCGATGGGGCGGAAGCGAAAGCAGTTACTGTAGAGGCTGTTGCAGAGGCGACAACAGATGCAGCTGCAGCCATCTGTGTGCATAGACCTACAGCTGTTGTAGCACTAGGCCAAACTTTATAGCTTGGTCTAGTGCTTTATAACTGTGGCCTTGGTATATGACTCAGCTGCCTGCCCTGTCGAAGGAAAGGGAGGGGGGCATGAGATGCGCGAGCTGCAGTAGCAAACATGGTGGTAGTTGAGCGCAACATCTATAACAGTCGTTACAACACATGTGAGAGTTAGAGAGAGGTCAAGAGCATCCTAGCATAGCAGAGAATGCAAGTTTGCCGTACCAGCGTCCGCCTCAGAGGCGGCGTGCCGCTAAACTCCACCAAGAGAGTATGGATTAGAGGGACCTACCAAAAGTTGTGCCGCATGTGAGGACGAGGATGCAGTGACCTCGGCTACGCAGGACTCACCGGAGTGACCCTGGTGTGCAGGTTGATCCTCGTAGTGCTCACGGGATTTCGTTCGCGCCCAGTGCCTCGCGGTGAGCCAGTGTGGCTGTTAGCACAACCGAGGTGGTGCTATTGCTACGACTAAGAAGGTGTAGCAGCGCCGACCAAAGATATTGCTGCTACGGCACGCTCTGTTGCGCTTAGATTGATTGGCGAGGATTTCCTGGCCGCGGCTGTTGCTAGAGCTGTCGCGGTGTGCACCGTAGCATCTGACTGCAAGATTATGGACGTTGACGATAGCTCTATAGCAGGTGCAGATTTAGGGCTGAGTTGCCCAGCGGCTGCTATTGGTGGGACTCAACAGCAGCGGGTAGTGCAGCTACTGCGGGCCAGAACGGGACTGCGGCTGCCGCGAGGAATGTGACAGCCAGCCGGCTTGCTAAAGCGTGTCACAACGACTGATAGGTGCCGTGATGTCCAGCTGTCACAGTCAGCTCTGGCTAGACCCACAGCTTACTGACGGAACCAACTTCAACATTGGTCGAATGCACCAATGAGGCTACCTTTATTGGCTGTTGACTGCCACGAACGACGGAGGGCGGAAGCAGCGGGAGGGCGTGGCAGTCTAGAGAAGACGTACCAGCTGCTCCCTTGGCTATGTAGAGAAGATGGGGTGCGGAGTGAACCCCTTCGTGACTTCAAGAGAGACCGCCACAATCTCGGCCCGTCCTAGACCCGCAAAGCACGCTCAGATAACACTATGAAATCCAGCTGGACTAGATAAATGCAACAGGCAGGTGCAAGAGATGAGAGAGGCCAAAAGAAGCCATGGATGCTTAACGGGAGTTAGAAAACTTGGAAGACGAAAGTGTGTGAGTAATAGCCACACGAAGTGCTACGTGAGGGGTAGTGAGCGAGCAAGCATCAAACTTGCTCTAGCTCGCTACCCTTGACCTTTGGGTGATCGGACCACCAGTCCTCAAGTCAATAAAATAATATGTCAAGCATGCAAAGAGACCGGAACAGGTTTGGTTGAGCACCCGGCTCGGTGAGCAACAACACCAAGCACGAGCAGGCGGCACATGAGGACCCGGACGAAGGTTTCTGGCCACGAGAATCAAGGAATGGGTAGTTGTGCAGCCACGTCACCACGGCGAGGTTACCAGCTCAGCCATCTCTCTTCGGTCAGTCACCTATATCAGTGAGGCCAGTGTTTAACGAGGCCAGAGGTCACTTCGTGGTAGTGTCACACACCAGCAATCCCCTCAGTTAGACTAGAATTCCTAGGTCTGTCCCTAGGATACTTGCTAGGCTCACTTAGACCATGCACATTACGTTTCATAGTTGACATACATCGGCGTACGGGTTTGCCGGTCGATCCATCTTCGCATTTCGCTCACGCAACACTGACTCCACCAGTGTAATTAGGAAGATACCGTGAGCACGGTTGCCAAAGCAACAGCAACCGCACCTCCAAAGGCAACCCGCGCTAAACTCGACGACACCAAGAATTTTGCGGGAGCCAAAAATTACTCTATGAGCATGTTGATGTACACGTGGGTGACACCCATGCGACGGAGGAAGCACTTGAGGACCACCTGAATATGGACTGTGATGAAGAGCACGTTGTTGATGANNNTCATGTGGTGAACTTGAGCCGATTTCTTGAAAAGGCAACGCGTCAAGCAAAGCGCATGAAGCCGCTGACAGTAGCAAAGGCATTGAAAACATTCACATGGAAAGTTCTTGTGAGCACAAGCGAGAAAATACCATAGCAAAGGAAATTTGTGTTGAGTCAACACTCAAAGGAAATTTGGTCGCTGAGGCTGTGGGATGACTCAGGATCAACATCGACAGTGAGGTACGACAATACCCAAAGTAGTGGGGGCGGATCTCCCTTCCTACAATGTGGCTTCGATGGGAAATACCTACACCCACTCGAGCTTCATCACTGATATCAGATTCCTCGAAAAGGTGGAACTCCTTAGAGGCGTTCACGCAAACCATACCCTCCTTCACTAGGTAAAGGTACACGGACAATACGAGGCCCTTGAGGCTATGATTGATGCTCTCACAGCATAAGAGTTGAGATTTGTGTTCACCTACATACTATCCCATATTGCATAAAGGATCATTGACCTCAATCGTGATTACTAGCTACGGCGTCTGGCTACTCACGAAGCAACCCGTCAATGCGACGACCTCAACAAGGTAATTCAAAGCGTGACCTAGGTGTGGATACAAAAATGTGAAGATCTTTGAGTATCACAGCATGCCCCAAGTACTGATGCCACCACTAGTGGCAGCTGAGACTTGCTTGCCTCCACAACATCGGGGCCAAACATGAACACGTCCTTCCTCCATAGTGTGGAGATCGTTTAGAAGGGCGCGAAGCTGACCGACTGGCTAACTTACATGGAGCACGTTCTACATTTCCACAAGGCTCCACTTGGTCAGTGGGAAGACCTTGCTATGACACGACTTGAAGTCCAATTCTTCAAGTACGTGGTCAAGGAGTAGAGTGCGCAAAAGCCACACTTAGAGTGGCAACCCATGTCATGGGAGGCGTTCTGTGCTATCATGCGCAAGAAATACATTCAGGATGAGGAGAACCGTACACATTCTATTAGATCAAGGAATTCAAGCAGATGGATAGCTCGCTTGAGGCCTACTTGAGTGAGTTCACCACACTCATGGAAGAAGCCGAAAGTTTCACCGAGGACAATGGAACCCAGACCTTCAAATGCCTAAATTACTTACTGCTAGAGTACTTGCGTGACTGTCTTGCCAATAAGAAGCTAAAAGACAAGACCACCACAACAGAAATGGACAAGGCTTAGACAAGCTGGAGGGAAATGCAGGACTATGAGAGAAATGTATTTGGTGAACCCGTAGCACTACTCAGATGCACGGCCAAATGCATGTGCACAGCAAGGCCAAAACATGCGCATGGACGCTGAGGGGGCTAGAGGGATAGCCATGTAGCGGGTAGGGGCTAAAGGTAAGCAGCTTGTAAACCCCCTAGTCAAGAAGATTAGTAGATAGAAGGCACAAAATCACAAGCACGGTTGCAACAACGACAAGATACACATGGCGCATGCGTGTTGCAAGACGACCTTCCACAAAGGCCTTTGCCACANAACCACCAGTCCTCAAGTCAATAAAATAATATGTCAAGCATGCAAAGAGACCGGAACAGGTTTGGTTGAGCACCCGGCTCGGTGAGCAACAACACCAAGCACGAGCAGGCAGCACATGAGGACCCAGACGAAGGTTTGTGGCCACGAGAATCAAGGAATGGGTAGTTGTGCAGCCACGTCACCACGGCGAGGTTACCAGCTCAGCCATCTCTCTTCGGTCAGTCACCTACATCAGTGAGGCCAGTGTTCAACGAGGCCAGAGGTCACTTCGTGGTAGTGTCACACACCAGCAATCCCCTCAGTTAGACTAGAATTCCTAGGTTTGTCCCTAGGATACTTGCTAGGCTCACTTAGACCATGCACATTACGTTTCATAGTTGACATACATCGGCGTACGGGTTTGCCGGTCGATCCATCTTTGCATTTCGCTCACGCAACACTGACTCCACCAGTGTAATTAAGAAGATACCGTGAGCACGGTTGCCAAAGCAACAGCAACCGCACCTCCAAAGGCAACCCGCGCTAAACTCGACGACACCAAGAATTGTGCGGGAGCCAAAAATTACTCTATGAGCATGTTGACGTACACGTGGGTGACACCCATGCGACGGAGGAAGCACTTGAGGACCACCTGAATATGGACTGTGATGAAGAGCACGTTGTTGATGATGATAAACGCAAGGATTATTGTGATAATTGCCATTGTCATGTGGTGAACTTGAGCCAATTTCTTGAAAAGGCAACGCGTCAAGCAAAGCGCATGAAGCCGCTGACAGTAGCAAAGGCATTGAAAACATTCACATGGAAAGTTCTTGTGAGCACAAGCGAGAAAATACCATAGCAAAGGAAATTTGTGTTGAGTCAACACTCAAAGGAAATTTGGTCGCTGAGGCTGTGGGATGACTCAGGATCAACATCGACAGTGAGGTACGACAATACCCAAAGTAGTGGGGGCGGATCTCCCTTCCTACAATGTGGCTTCGATGGGAAATACCTACACCCACTCGAGCTTCATCACTGATATCAGATTCCTCGAAAAGGTGGAACTCCTTAGAGGCGTTCACGCAAACCATACCCTCCTTCACTAGGTAAAGGTACACGGACAATACGAGGCCCTTGAGGCTATGATTGATGCTCTCACAGCATAAGAGTTGAGATTTGTGTTCACCTACATACTATCCCATATTGCATAAAGGATCATTGACCTCAATCGTGATTACTAGCT
>SZWC01006183.1:94374-116820 GCA_023375785.1 Penium margaritaceum
CACGTTCTACATTTCCACAAGGCTCCACTTGGTCAGTGGGAAGACCTTGCTATGACACGACTTGAAGTCCAATTCTTCAAGTACGTGGTCAAGGAGTAGAGTGCGCAAAAGCCACACTTAGAGTGGCAACCCATGTCATGGGAGGCGTTCTGTGCTATCATGCGCAAGAAATACATTCAGGATGAGGAGAACCGTACACATTCTATTAGATCAAGGAATTCAAGCAGATGGATAGCTCGCTTGAGGCCTACTTGAGTGAGTTCACCACACTCATGGAAGAAGCCGAAAGTTTCACCGAGGACAATGGAACCCAGACCTTCAAATGCCTAAATTACTTACTGCTAGAGTACTTGCGTGACTGTCTTGCCAATAAGAAGCTAAAAGACAAGACCACCACAACAGAAATGGACAAGGCTTAGACAAGCTGGAGGGAAATGCAGGACTATGAGAGAAATGTATTTGGTGAACCCGTAGCACTACTCAGATGCACGGCCAAATGCATGTGCACAGCAAGGCCAAAACATGCGCATGGACGCTGAGGGGGCTAGAGGGATAGCCATGTAGCGGGTAGGGGCTAAAGGTAAGCAGCTTGTAAACCCCCTAGTCAAGAAGATTAGTAGATAGAAGGCACAAAATCACAAGCACGGTTGCAACAACGACAAGATACACATGGCGCATGCGTGTTGCAAGACGACCTTCCACAAAGGCCTTTGCCACAACTACCTCTAGCCCCAATATTTCAAGGTAGACTGGCCCCAGGCCGTCGATGGCGGACAAGCGTTTGGGGCACTAGTTGCAGCTGCAATACCACGTGATGTACAGGAGGTGGTCGTGGAAAGGATCACAGACAAAGCCGTGGCCATGGCCAGGACATGGCCGTCGAATAGACAAGGCCATGGTGCGGATTTTACCCACCCTTGATTGATGTGATTGGGGAACACTCAGGTGTTAAATTAGATCACAATTGTGGGTGCATTTTTTTACACCAGCATGTAAAACAATTCAATTTTTTTACGAGTTCCAATTCATTTGTTGTTGTCCCTCCTTCATTTAACCTTATTCTAAACTTGCTGACCAACATTGTCCACTAAACCTTACAGCTTAGACAAGATACATGATCAAACATACTTAGTAGTAGCGACACTGACCACTATCCAAGAATCATGCGACATATTGATTGAAGGAAACACCCTCAAAGCAATGAGGTCAATTGCGCTTGCAATACCTTTAGTTGTCCATTTTGACCTAGTCCACTTTTAAGATGAAACGGCATTAGCGGAATTCACATGCACATACAAGATGTTGACAAGTGGATGAATCATAAGGAGTTACGACGCCCACCGGACCAATTCCATGTCTACCACAATCTTGACTTGTCGTCATCGAGCCTATTCACTCGAAAGACTGGAGACAACAGGATGATGTAGTTCAAAGGAAACCTAGCTCCTGCTCTCGTTAATGCGCAGGCTAACACGAGAGGGAATGAATCCTTTGTTAGCCTTGGCTACACTTGACAGATGGGCCTGAAGTATGAGCCATTGGATGGCACAACTGTTGTCGGTTACAACCATACAATACTCGTGATTGATACATGCAAAGCAAAAATTTGTATTCAAGGGTATACACAGAGTGTCACATTGAAGGTGCTAAACCTTATTGACCCGTCCAACATTGTGCTAGGCGATCCCTGGCTCTGTAAACACAAGGCTCTAATGTATATCGAATCAAAGTGCTTGATCCTTATAAAAGGACTGCATTATTATTTACTTTCCAAGTACAGAATTGTAAAGTCCATGCCATCTGGTCCATGATGCGAGTTAAGAGAGATATTTAATCAGTTTGACTATAATTTTGGTTTAACTAGAGAAAGTGGAGGACGAGGTGAAGGAACGCACGCCACAAGAGATCAAATTTCTACAAGGCAAAGTTCTCAGATGTATTCCAAGATGCATCGTCTAGGCTTCAACCAGAACGAAACATGGACCACATGATTCCATTGCAACCAGAGGCAACTCCTTCGTTGAGACCCATGTATCTCCTTAGTCCGAAAGAAATATGGAAGGCCGAACGCCAAATCAAAGAGTACCTTGTGAAGAGTTGGATCGAGCCAAGTAACTCACCAAACGATGCTCCGATCCCTTTCTTGAACAAAAAGAACGTTGGTTCATGCATGTGCATGCACTACTGAGCGTTGAACAAGCTGACAGTTAAACATCGATTGAGGTCATATTCCATCAAATCCAAGGGGCAAAGGTATTTTCATTCTTGGATTCCTCTTAAGGGTACCATAAAATCTGTATCACAGAAGAAGACGCGCCTAAAACATTATTTCGAGTACACACGGGACATTATCAATTCCAGGTTTTGTGCTTCGGGCTTACAAATACCCCAGAAACTTTCCAAGGAGAAATGAATCGAACGTTCATCACACAACTCGGTAAGTTTTTCTTGATTTACCTAGACGACATCCTGGTTTTCTCTAAATCTATGGAAGAGCACATAAATCATCCGTACAAAGTCCTCACAATCCCTCGGAGATAGAAGTTCTATGCAAAAGTGAGAAAGTACAAATTTGTACAAGATGAGATCAAATACCTTGGATACATAGTCGGCAAGGACGGTATCTGTGTCAACCTACAAAAAGTCCAATTCTTGGTGGATTGGCCGCATCCAGATAATGTTGGGCAGATTAGGTCTTTCTTCAGCCTCGTAAACTACTTTGGACAGTTTATAAAACCTTGGTAGCTCCTCTAACAAAACTTACTGAAAAGTACATGCATTTGGAATAAACAGCTGAATATGAGAACTTTTATCTTAAATTCAAAGAACTTCTGTCTACAGCACCCATCATAGTTCTTCCAGATCCAATGTTATCGTGGATGGTGTAATGTGATGCATTGGTAGTAGCACTCAGCGTAGTTCTCAACCAGAATGGTCATTGAGTGGTGTATGAGAGACGAAATATCATCATCCAAGACACGCAATACATGATTGGTGATCAAGAGCTCCTCGCTACAGTACACACATTCAAGATGTGGCGTTGTTACCTTCAGGAAAGAGAGGGGGGCGTGCCGTTAGTTACCAACTACAACCCATTGGTGTTATCCAAACGCATACCTATCAAGATGGTAAGCACATTCGAGCGAATACTTGAGGAAATTCTTGTCTGTGTGGGAATATTGGCCCAGACGCATTAACATGGCCGCTCCACTAAGCCAATATCCTTTGGAAATTTAAATAACCGAGGCTGGTGGGTGTTTTATGGACATTGCAAAATGTATGTTCCAACATATCGCTATGTTAATCAACATAAATTCCTGCAAAATCTATGCTACAAAAACTAGACCCCTCCCATTTCTGTGGAAACCACCTCAAGAGATTAACCACTACAATAGGTTTCTAAATAGGATCCGGATGAAACAATTTGTGGATTCTTGGTTTCAAGAATCTTCTAATCTGGACAAGTACGGTTTGGTAGACGCCGCAGGAATCTACTAGCACGAAGAACAAGCCATTGTGCCAATCTCGGGAGACCTTTGAGTTATCTCCCAGTTCCAAGACCCACAAGTGGCACGTCATGTGGGACCTCAAACAAGCATATGGCACTCTCGCACCATTATTGGCCAAGATGGATTCTCAATGACCATAAGTATCATACAACATGCGATGCATGTCTTGAGAACAAGGTTATTAACAAAAGGCGTCTGGACTCCTCCAACAGCTTCCCATCCTTCAGACTCCATGGGAGTACGTCATTATGGAATTTGTTACTAGACTTCCGGATACGGTCCATGTCCACAATGCATTACTACTGCTTTTGGATATTTACACGAAGACGACACATTTGATTCCTACAACCACTGATGTGAACGCAAAAGAAAACCGCTCGTCTCTTCTTTGAGGATGTCGTCAAGTACCACAGCTTGTCATTGCACATGATCTCCGATCAAGACATCAAAATTTCAACTAAATTCTGGCAAAATATTCTCGAGAACTTTGGCAGAAAGTCTCAAACATAGACTCAATTTCACCCTTAAAACAAAAAAGAAACAGAGTGCATGAATCACACTATAGAGGAGATACTCTACATGTATGTTCATCCTACCATGAATGAATGGGATAACATTCTAGTAGTGGCAGAGTTTGCGATGAACAGCTTGGTGGACGAGGCTACTTACTTTATACTGTTTTATTAAACAATGGTTGGAATCCAGTGGTGCCCTCTTCATTGGTGAAGAATGGGAGTACAGAAGAACATGACCCTTCTGCTCAAGCCTTTGCTGAGGGTATAGACTCTTTGTTACAGGAGGCAGACGGTCACCTTCAAGCAGNCTACTTACTTTATACTGTTTTATTAAACAATGGTTGGAATCCAGTGGTGCCCTCTTCATTGGTGAAGAATGGGAGTACAGAAGAACATGACCATTCTGCTCAAGCCTTTGCTGAGGGTATAGACTCTTTGTTACAGGAGGCAGACGGTCACCTTCAAGCAGCTTGGAAACAACAAAAGACATATGCCAACAAAATTCTCCGTGAGATCTCGTTTGACATCGGCCACAAGGTGCTGCTTAGTACAAAGAACCATCAGCTGAAGTTTCCAAGGGCGCAAAAACTTCTACCAAAGTGGATTGGGTTGTTTCCCATCGTTTCACGTATTGGGCCAGTGGTATACCGATTATCGCTTTCGCCAAGAATTAAAATACATGACGTTTTCCATGTGAGCCTCCTAGCTCCATTCATGTCAAGAGAAACGGTTTGGCGACCACTGCTAGTCCTTGCTGCCAATGACCTATATAATTTTTTGTGCCTACTCCAACACCGAGAACGTACACTCCGGTCGCGGGTTGTCAGGGAATACCTCCTACATTGGGATGGTCGTGGACTTGAACAAAGCTCAGTGGAGCCCGAATCTCGCTTGTCCAAGAGAATGGTTAACGAGTACTAGTGCAAAATGGTAGATCAACCCGTGGCAGAAGGCGATCCTTGAATGCTGCAATAGTGAACAACATTTATGTTGGAAGGCATTCATGGATGGCGACCATAAAAGGTTGGGGGTGCCCAACATGGTTGTTGCGCATATGCCATAGCCTTAGGGGGGAGGCCGCTAGCCGTGGTAACTGAAATTCTACAGCTTATGTCAAAGTTCCATGCACGTGTTCATGTTTGAAACATGATTTGAATTATTAGGTTTTTTTCACAATGTTGATGTCTCACTAACTGGCACTCCTACTTGTTGAACATAATGTGGGACAGTTCATAAGAAGTGGGGAGGAATGTTGCCGAAAGGCTGGTTTGGTCCTCCCACCTTGCAATAGGAGGGGTAGTTCTCAACCACCCCTCATTATTTCAAGAGGTGGCCGGTGGCCAGCCACTCGTTGGCCGCAAGCCGGCTTGCGACCGGCTGGTTGGATGGCCGTCGGGCGGTCAGGTGACTAGCCTGCCACCACCGGTGAGGACAAGGGCAACTGTTGCGTGAGAGAAGTCAATGTGAAATCGTCGATCTTGCATCACACGTGATGATTTCATGCCGATGCATCAAAACCAAAAGAAGAGTTTGTTTAGGATGGACTCTGAGTTTCTAAACCGGAAGAAAGATGTTCGTACTCACGTGTTTGATACAATACCCCCTCGCTTCAGACAAAGGACGAGGGATGAGGTAAATATAGAAATGGCCCTCCGGAAACTCGAAATATTCAAATCTCCCCGCACGGGTCGATGGTAATTGCTTCAAAGAGTGGCACAGAGGGGAAAATCTCTTCAACGAGCTCTCAACTTCATTTTGTGAACTTCGACGAAGACCTCCATACAAGAGCTGGAGACTGGACTTGTTACATCATCCATGTGAACCATCCACATGTTACATTCCTGACGTACAAGAGCCCCTAAATTCCATGAGTAGACAGCTCTGTATTTACATTCATGGCCCATTGCGTGTCGACTTCAGGGTTTTTCCGTTGTACAGCCGAGGGCATTTTGGCCGACTATCCCGACCTCCACTGTTCCGTTCAAATTTTTTTCTAAAACTTCCTCCACCTTCCATAATGGTCGACAGAAGTATCGCAGACCATATCGACCTTTCCATATCGATCGGTCGAGTTCTCGACGGCTCTAGACTTACATAAAGAAGCACCTTGATATTGTTGAAGCCCCCTCAGCTTCTTGGTGGAGCTTCTCGAATCCCCCACTCACGACGTGACCTCGCACACGCCGCTCGGCTTGTATGCCAATGACCCAACTTATGCCTCATTCTCGTTCTCGGTATTCATACATGTGCTCGACGCACTCGACACTTGTCATTGAAGTACACTTAGTACTTATTACAAATTATCCATTTGTCCCAAACACCCGAATCGTCTTTTGTCCTGCACCTCATCCTTGTGAACCACCTACGTTCCGCTAGACGGAACACCGTGTTCCGTTATGTTGAAGAGGCATATCGTTACTTTTTCCATGCCTTGAACCTTTTTCCATGCACAATTGGTGGATGGAGACTTTTTTTAGGCATAATTGAATGGGTTATTTTGTAAAACTTGTGGTGAGTCTTCTGCTACGTACCAGACATACACGAGTCCCTAATCTTCTCGAGTTTGCATTTATGTAATTATAGAAACAACCCATCGTGTCGCAAGACTGTGATATTCACTCCAACGGTCGAGGACAAACCGGCCAACTACTCCACCCTCAGTGAATCTTCCGGAACCTTCCGACAACTTCGACCGCTCTCGTGAACCTACGATAGAAGTATCATGACCTTTTGGTCGACTTCTCGACGCACCGAAACGAATCTGGAATCATAAAGATGCATCTCGCATCTTCACCGCCGATCCTTGAAGATCCCCGATTTCTCGACGGACCTTCTTGAATCCAACCACTCATGATGCGACTCCGCATGCGTCGCTGGACAATCGACCCAACGACCCTGACTATTCCTCATTCGTAACTCGACACGTGTATTTATATGTTCGGTCATTTTGACACTTGTCATCAAAGTAGTTACAGCTAATTATAAATTGCTCAAGTGTCCCAAAATCTAAATTGTGTTATGCCTCGCAACTTCTACCTGTTCACCATCTACGCTCAGTTTGGCATAACACTTGGTATCAGAGCGCAGCGGTGCTAGAGAGGCATCCGACAACTTCACCCATCCGAAGGACTACCTTGCACAAGTTGTCAATGCATCTCACACGTCAAGACTTTACAGACTTCGCGACTACGACATGAGGCAAGCAAGCACAACCTACGACCAATAGCGGGTCTTCGGCGACGACTTAAAAGATGCAGGAGTAGAACGTGCCGATGCATGTAAATCTTGAAGCGACAGCAAACGCTGGTGTAGCAGGCTATACGGTAGCTGGATCAACCCCTACGGCTTTGACAACCAATCCGGTTGCCGACCCAACGGCGATAAACCAGCCGTCCCTACAAACAGCCTCAACGATGATAGCAACGAGGAACTGGCGTACCGGATCTCCACGCTCAACTGGTGGACAACCACCCGCTCCAACAGCTCAATGTCGCAACAGAGGCTCTTCGAAATGCAAGCGCACGTGAAGCGGTCCTCGTCGAGAGAAATTCCCAACTCTCGATGGAACCCAAAATTTGTCCGGATCCACCAGAACCATTCGATCTTTCAAACTCAAAGGGACCAACGGTTTGGATGTGGCCGACGAGTTTGGAGGTGTACTTTATCACTACTGGGGTCAACGAATATCAAAAGAAAATTGACCTCACGGTCGCGCATTTGCGTGGCATGGCGTTAAGTTGGTGGTCCGATCTAAAGAATATCCAACGGCAGCATGAGACCGACAGATCATGAGACCGGCGGAGCATCATCAACGCCCAACGGCGCCCGACTCATATCGCCAACCGCAGGCGTTCTACCCTTGGAGCAGATCAACTCACAATGGCAAGACGCGCTGACGTCACCAACCGACTGGAGCAAAGTCTCGCGCGCAATGCTCGCACACTTTGGATGACTGAATGAAAAGTCCGACGCACGGTACAAGCTTCAACGTCTCCGTTAGCAATCCCGCGTGGCAGAGTTGATGCGGAGATGGTGTGAGATCATCACCGGTACAGAAATCGCCCCCGATGAACTCTGTTTTCACTACAACAATTACCTTAAGGGAGATATCCGGCGAGCAATTGCTATTTTGGGCATCCAAAACGACTTACCGTGGACAATCACAACAGCATAAAGGATTGACAACGCCGACTACAACGCTCAGATCCAGGAATCGTACAGTTGGCGACCTCCTAACCACAATAATTATGGAAATGGAAAGAGCCAGTCGGCAAACTTCTCGACTCCGATGGAAGTGGATGTCATCGACCAGAGAGATACACGAACCTGCTACAACGGCGGAAAATTCGGGCACATCGCTCGTAACTGTCAGAGCAAGGGAGGGGAAGTCGCAAAAAGGTGAGTCGGGAAACGGCAAAGGGTAGGAATAAAAGGTGCAACTCTTGTTTGTGAGAAGCAATCTGCGCCAAATGATCGCCCATCTGAACGGCCTACATTGCCATAGAGGATTTCTGAGATCGCAAAGTTCGACGAGGGGTACAAGGACGACCAACCGGTGATACTGCTAAAATTTCAGCCTCGAGGATGCAAAAGTCACAGAATGGTACCGGTACTACTAGATGGAGGAGCTTCTCACAACTTCGTGAGCAACGACATGGTTCGCAAACCGAACCGGGGGTGTTTGAAGGAAAAACTGTCGATGGGAGGTAAAAAATATGGAGACTCCGAGGACCACTACGGCTACAAGTGGGAGATCTACGGGATGTAACGGTATGGAGGTCTTGTCCAATGAGTGATCACAACATCATCATCTGACGAGATTTCCTATACTGGCAGAATCCGCAGGTCGACTGGAACATCGGTGATGTCTACGTGGAAATCAACGATGCAAACGAAAGCTTCTGTGTATGGGAAAGAAGCCGACACCAGAAGCAGTAGAGGTGGAAGCAGCAGAGGAAGTCACCATAGCCAAGAGGCAACAACCCGTGCAGTCGATACCGCTCAATGTGGCTAAGTACTGCATACGACGTGGTGCTCGTGCGTGGCTTGTACATCTGGAGCCAATGGAAGAAGTAGAAGTAACAACAACTGACTCATCATCGGCGTTATAAGCCTCATCGCCATCAACAAAGTTTGCGATGGTACCCGAAGAGTTTGCACTACTCATCCAAGAGTTTCCGAACGCCCTCTCTGACAAAGTCACAAGAACCTTACCGCCTCAACGAGACATCGACCATCGCATTGAACTGAAGTTGGGAAGCAGACATATTGTTCGAGGGGCCTATCGAATGAGGGATCACGAGGTAATCGAGCTAAAAAAGCACCTCGATAAGATCCTCGGTCAAGGGTTCATCCGCCCAACCACGTCATCATACGCCACACCAGTACTATTTATAAAAAGAAAAGTAATGAGATGCAAATGTGCATGGACTATCGGACGTTGAACGACGCTACCGTCAAGAACCGCTACCCTCTTCCCTGAGCTGACGAGCTTTTGACCAGGTCCGAGGATGTCAAGATTTTAGCAAAATCGACTTGCATAGCGGATATCACAAGGTACGCGTGGCAGACGCCGACATTTAGAAGATGGCATTCCGAACTCACTACGAGCATTTCGGTAATGCCGTTCGGACTAACAAATGTCCACATGAAGATTATGGTGGCCGTAAACAACATCTTCCACCCATACATCAACGATTTTATCGTGGTGTACCTCGACGACATTCTGGTGTACAACTGCACCATGGAGGAGCACGATGGAAATCTTCCAAAAGTCTTCGAAGTTTTACAAAGAGAAATTTTTCAGAAAACTCTCGAAATGCAACTTCAGTCATCGTTGGATCGATTTTTGGGGCCACTTCATCAACGGTGGGCGGATCACCATGGATCTGAACAAAAGTGGCAGCAGTCACTAATTGGCCAACGGCGACCAACGTTTGAGAAATTCAAGTTTTCCTTGGCTTCTACAATTACTACCGCGATTCATACGGGATTACGCTCGGGTGTCAGCGCCTCTTTCCGACCTCACTTGAAAAGAAAACGAGTGGCGGTGAGGAGACCCCAAACAAGAAGCGTTCACCGCTTTGCTGAACACTCTGACCTCGGCGTTAGCCCTACGATTAGCCGATCCAACGTTCAACTACATCATGGCTACAGATGCGTCAGACCGAGCCATTGGTGTGGTCCTCCTACAGGACCACGCCAACCGTGAGCAACCGGTACATGTCCAAAAAACTACGAGGACAATTCAACTACGCCGTACAAGAGAAAGAAATTATGGCGGTCGTGCACGCATTCAAGACATGGCGGTGTTACCTGGAGTGTCGCCGATGCATCATACACACCGACCACCATGCGCTGAAATACTTTAAGACGCAACCGAACCTAAGTCGACGTCAAACATGATGGATGGAGGTCCTTGAATCCAGGTTTGACTATGATATCGTGTATTGGCCAGGCAAAGTCAATCCGATAGATGCCCTCAGCCGCCGAATACATTTAATGGCTGAGGTGGCAACGCTACAGCTACAGCGAGACCCATATCTCGAGCGTCTGGTCGCACGAGGCTACGACCAGTTGAGCGGATATGACAAGGCAAAATTCTGGTACAACGCACCCTATTGGCAACGGCGATTCACTCGCCAAGTGGTCGTCCCCCCAAAATGACAAACTTCGACGTATGCTGCTTGAAGAACACCACGACACAGGACTAGTGGAGACTTCGGAGAGGACAAGACGCTGAAGAAACTGGCGAAACATTATAAGTAGGACAAGATGCAATCCAACGTGGCCAACTTTTGCAAAACCTACGACACAACAACAGCGACAAAAGTCCCGTCGCGCATGGCCACCCGGACTTGTGCAAGCGCTCCCTATTCTGACGGAACCATGGGCTGGCATCTCTATGGACTTCGTCACAGGATTACCGGTCACACACGAGGGAAATGACGCAATCCTCGTGGTCATCGTCAAGTTTTCCAAAATGTTCCATTTCATTCCGATAACGACCACCGTCACCTCCGAGGGAACAATACGGCTATTTCTAAACAACATTGTGCGGCTACACGGCGTACCGAGAACCATCACGAGCGACAGAGACGGTCGGTTTACCACTCATTTTCAGCACAAATTGATGACTTGCTACGGCAGCAGAATTCAACTTTCGACGGCGTTTCATCCTCAAATGGAAGGTCGAACCGAGCAGACAAATCTGACGCTCGAACAACTTCTCCAAACACTATGCAAACCTCACGGGACGGATTGGGCACGAAAACTCCCAACTGCCAAAATTGCATATTATTCGGCAGTTTCCACTGCAACGGGTAAAAATCCATTTGAGTGGTGTATGGCAAACTTCCCGCCACACCAGCTAGACTACAAAGTCATAGCAACATTCCTGCGGTCGACGTTCAATGCCGAGACTTCATCACCATCTTGGAGGAAACATGGCAGGTACTTGCGAAGACACAAGCAACGATGAAGCGAGCAGCTAACTGACATCGTCACGGCAACGTGTTCATTGTTGGCGACAGAGTTCTTCTCAGCTCGGCAAACATCAAACTCCGTGGCACGGACTGTTCAAAGCTCAAATCCCGGTGGTTGGGAGTGTTTGAGATCGAGCGCATGCAAACCCCTATGATTGCGCGACTCAAACTCCCCGACACTGTGAAAGTGCACCCGGTGTTCCATATCAGCACACTCAGGCACTACGGAGACCCCGGAGAGAACTTCCCCGGTAGAGATGTCCCTCCCCCGCGTCCTGTTGAAGTGGACCAGGACAGAGAGTATGCCATCAAGGACATCCTCGGCCATCGACGACGAGGCAAAACGACAAAATATCTCGTCAATTGGCACAGCTACGACATCACACATAACATTTGGGAACCTTACGACAACCTCCTAGACGTCGATCACCTCATCGACGGCTACTACCAACGTCTCCGAGCCACATCCATACTAACAGTCACCCTCAACACCCCTTCCCTCATGCCACTGTGTTACACACAACATTGTGGACGGATAGAGACAAACGGGAGGAAGAATGACGGCTTGTGTGTGTAGTGAGAGTCAAAACAGTGAGAGGGAGTGTTGTTCCTACGGGGTGGAACTCGCTAGTCGAGTCCACCCGTCGGCCAGCGAGAAGGAGCTCGCCGGCACTCGCTCAAAAAACCTTGAGCATACCCACTTCGTGACCCACTTGTCCACGAACCAAGTTTAGACCTGAACTATATCTGTCTAAGCCATCACCTAGCTCACATGCAAGACTAATCTAGGTCATCAAACCACTGTAGTTCACACACAAGGAAATATAATCCGGACCGTCTTGAGACACGATACGATACGGGCAACCACCACGTGTAGAGAGTGAGGAAGTGTACCCGGTGGCCGTTTACAGCCGCTCAGCAGATGCCGGGCTCGCGTCTGCTCCCCCAGTCTTCCATGCCCTCCGCCTCATCATGAGTCTGCAAGGCAATGGACGTGAGCCGAGAGGTCAGAGTAAGCTGTATGTACAATATCACTCCCCCATGACCCCACGGCGAACAAGACCAGTGACGTAGCAGATGTGATGCAAGTAACGGCACAAACACAGTGATGGTGAATGACAACAGACATAGCTCAAGAGTAGAGGTCAATCCATAGTACAGGCAGGGTGCAATCCCACAGAACGTACAGCCGCAAGAAACTTCATACGGCTGATGGCCTTTGTCAGAAAATCAGCCCGCTGCGAGTCGGTGCCGACCCACACGACCTGAACCTCACCTCAATCCACCAGATCTCGGATGTAATGGTACTCGACGTTGATGTGCTTTGTGCGTGCATGAAACACACCGGAGTTCTCCGTGATGGCCTTTGCGCTTTCGTTGTCACATCGAAGCACAACGGGGGGCATGGACTGACGTAGTTCACGCAACAGACAAACTAACCACACACTCTCGGTTGCGCCAGCACCCAAAGCTACATACTCTGTTTCGGCGGTGCTGTGAGCGATGCAGCCCTGCTTGCCGCTACGCCACGAAATAGCAGTTCCTCCAATGAGGAAGGTGTAGCCAGTGCGGCTCTTGCCGTCTGGGCTCCATGCCCAGTCGTTGTCTGTGTACCCGTTGAGAACCACAGAGGCCTGCCCACGGTAGTGAAGTCCGATCCGAGCGGTGGACACGGCGTACCAAACGCACCAGAGGGCAACCTCCAAAACCCGTGTGCGTGGTGCCTGTGAGAACTGCGCGAGCAGGTTGACAGTGAAGGCTATGTCCGGCCGTGTCGTCGTGGCCAGGTACATGAGCGAGCCGATGACTCGCAAGTACAGGGTCACGTCGACTAGCTCCCCCAGCTTTGCTCGATGTACAGGGTCACGTCGACTAGCTCCCCCAGCTTTGCTCGATCAGTGACCTTCAGAGCGTCCTGACCATCAGGGGTGATCGGGGTCGACACCATGTGTACGCCGCTAAGTAGCTCGGCGAAGCGCTCCCCGAGAATTAGAGTGTACCGCTCGTGATGGACCAGGAGCGTCCAACGAGCGCGATCATGCACAATCTGCATGCCCAGAAACATTGCAGCCTCTCCCAGGTCTTTCATTTTGTATGTCAACTGCAGCACTCCCTTGGCTGCTTCGACAGCCTTCAGATCGGGCGAGGCGATCAGAAGGTCGTCAACGTAGACCAGGATGGCCGTGAGTGGCCTGAATGGCCTTGCGTCCGCGTGGCAGGTCTACAAGCTCGTACACCCCATGTTCATCGATGGCCGCCAGCTCAGCCTCACATGTTGCGCGCCAGAGTGCCGCATCGGGCCCATCGAGAGCCTGACGCAGCGTGCTGGGGTCTAGTGTCACTCCCACCACACTGGGATCTGGGGCGGCAGCGACTCCACTGCGCGTGGCCAAGGCATAGGCCGCAGACGGAGGGCCAACAGTGACGGTGGACTCTGCGGAGTCGACTGCAAGTCGTTGCTCGTGAGCAATGAGCACGAGGCCTGTATCGCAGCCAGGGTGAACTTCAGTGAGCCCTTGCGCGCTGAGACCTAGGACCCTCGTGCCGGGGTCCCCACTGCGCACGCTGCGAGTAGGACGTGGGCGAAGGCGCCCACCCTCACCTCGTCTGTACGGCTTCGGAGGCGACGCAACTGGGACATGAGGTGGACACGCATCGGGCACCGACATGATTGGCGACGTGTCGGGTGCCAGGGCGTCGAGTGGGGAGACGGAGGGGGGTGACGACACAGGCAATTCGACTGGCCGTGCTGGCGACGCAAGCGGTGAAGACACAGACGACACAGGGGCGTCTGCACGTGACGTAGGTGTGGACGACGCGGGCGGCGATAGGGACTGAGCGGTTGACGTAGGCACCGGGGAAGCAGGAGAGGCTGACGACACACGTGCCGCAGGCGGGAGAGGCGGCGTAGGAAGTGCAGGTGGTATGGACATCGCAGGCGAGCCAGCTGGTTGGTGGGACGGACCAGTAGCGTCCAGGGTGACCGGGGTTGCGGCATCAGTCAGCCCACCCTCCCCCGCGCGAGGGACCACACCACACTCAGGGGAATGCGACTGCGGAGTGCCACTAGCCGGTAGGTCACGGAAGGAGAGACGCTCAAAGAAGAGCGCGTCTCGAGACTCAACAATGTGCCGCCGACTGGGGTCCCAGAAGTGCCAGGACTTGGAGCGTAAGGCCATGCCAACGAACGCACAGACGCGACCGCGGGGGGAAAACTTGGTCCCTTGCTGTTCTGGCGTAAACCAGACGTAGGCAAGAGATCCCCAGACACGCGCCAGCCGGAGGTCGGCACGGCGCCCATACCGGAGTTGGTATGGGGTGTGTGTGTTGGGGAGGGGGCCATGAGGGATCCGATTCCAGACCCATGTCATGTATGCCATGCCCTCGAAAGCGAATGCTTCCAGCATGCCACTGTCCACCCGCATGGAGCAAACCGCATCTTCCATGGTGCGGTTCCAGCGCTCAGACACACCATTCTGCTGGGGCGTGGCGGGGGCAAAGAGGTTGTGAAACACCCCCACTTCGGCAAAATACCGGTGTAGGTCCCCCATGAATTCACCACCCCGATCCGAGCGGAAGTTTTGGAGGGCATGGCCAGACTAGCGTTCAGCCATAACGAGCCACGTGCGCACGGCGAGCGCAGCATCGCTCTTCAGGCGTAAACTGAAGATCCACCGCATGCGGGTGAAGTCGTCCGTAATTATGAGGACGTATCGCCCTCTGTCATCCTGGAGCTCCACAAGGAGGGGTCCCAGGAGATCAGAGTGAACCAACTCAAGGGGCTTTAGAGCCCGTGAGTCAGACAGAGGGTACGTGGCCCGGTGCATTTTAGCTTGAGCGCACTGCAGGCAATCAGTTTTAGGCGGCGCCTCAAAGGACGCCGCGTCAAGACCGAGTGCAAGTTGTGTGCAAATCAGACGATCAAAGGCGTCTAGATGGACATGACACAAGCGTCTGTGCAGTAGGCGCTGGTGCTCAGGCGACAGAGTGCCCGTCACAAACACCCGCAGCGGGGGATGTCGTGACGGGGGTAGACGTGGGGCAGTCAGAGACATGGTACAAGTCTCTAACTGCCTTGCCATGAAGCACTACTTCAGCGGTTGCACAGACAGAGACAGTGGCATCCTCACCAGTGAATGCGACGCTGAGACCCATCCGTGTGCACGCACGTCCAGACAAAATGCTGAGTTCTAGATCAGGCACATACAGCACATTGGAGATGTAGAACGGCCCTGACGGCCCATGGAATTGCACCACACCCTCACCCTGGACAGGCACCTCATGCCCAGCAGCCGTCCGCACAGACCGCACAGAGCCAACAGGACCAAGCACAACAAAATCATGGTGGCGACATGTCATGTGATGGCTGGCACCTGAATCTAGGATCCAGGTGGCATCCGTCACACGCTCTGGCGAAATGACAGAACATCGTCCGATAGTGCACGTAGTAGACAGGGGTTTCTCGGCAGATGACTGCTGAGCTATGGAGGCAACACGGACTTGTGATGCATCAAGCCATGACAGGTCGTCGTGACCTGTGCAGACTGCGGCGAAGACAGCGGACAAACCAGCATCATCACGTGCAACAAACGACTCCACAGAATCAACAGCGCACTGTGCGCCACCACCACCATCCCGACTATACGACACGGACTCAACAGACTCGACGGTGAGACCCCTCGGCTCAGTCAATGCACTCGCACAACCCTGAGTGGAAAGCCGTAGGAGCTGACGAAGCTCGGCGATGTTGCGGGCCTGTGTCGCGAGCTGCTGCTCCAGAGGTGACAGGTCACCGGCATCGTCGGCAGCTGCTCCTACTACTGATGTGGATGCCACATCGGTCGCTGCTGTAGAATGTGCGGATGTGCGCTCACGCTGTTTGAACGCTTTCTGTAGGCCTTACGCAATCTTCGTCTAGTTTTTCGGAAGCTTGCACTCAGTGTAGCGGTGCGCTCCCCCGCAGTTGTAGCACTCCCACTGTCGCCCCTGAGTCGGCTTCGGAGTCTCTTGTCCCTTGTCATCCTTGCCTCCCCGCCTGTTGCTCCTTCCCTTCTTCCCCTAGACTGCGGTAGCTGTCCCAGTTGCCACTGCAGTTGCCGCTGTCGGCTGCAATGACTGGCAAGAGGAGGGGGGTATAATGCATGCTGCCTGGCTTGCTGTGACGGCTGCGGCTGACGCACCATGACGAGCATCATTCGCTGCTCCAACTCCTGCCACGTGCAAAAAGTGCTCAGTGGCCCAGGACAGCAGAAAGCCTCTGTCAGCCATCTCTTGAAGACTTTTCAGGCTGAAGTTGTCGAAGGTTTTTTGCGTACTCGCGCCCAACGCCGATGCGGATGGTGTTGAACGCCATGAGCTATCCTGGCCCATTCTTTCCAAGAGCCGTGTACAGCCGCATCGCCTGCCGCCAGTAGTCGGTCGGTCTCATGTGCACCCTGGCGCAAAGAGTTGAAGTCCGAGAGGCACTGTGAGGTTGTGGCCATGGTCGCGCCTTCGAAGAGGGTGGTTGCCAGCTTCCAAGCACCGCGGGGGTCCACCCCACTGCCGGTGTCCGGATCACCAAGGAAGGGTTCGAAGTCGAGGGTGTACTCCTCCAGGACAGCCTTAAGGAGACCGTAGGCAGCTCGAGCGGCGGTTGTCGTTTGTAGGGGGTCCGTAGTCTGATACGGACTCGTGTAGTATGGATACACTCCCTCGCTGACTGCCCACATATGGAATCGTCGCTCCCAGGTGGTGTAAATGTCCTCCTGCCGATAGGCAGGAGGGTCGGTCTCGAACCACTTGGGAGGTTTCGCCGTCGGCAGGGGTGCCGGGGAGACTTGTTCGAGCGACAGAGACAGGGGATCTTCCCGCAGTCCAAGACTCAGGCGGATAAGCTGGTCCTCTAAGGAGGCTGGGTCTGTGCTGATCCTCAGTGTGTCGCTTGGGCCTGCGCCGCTGCTCGGTGTTGATCGGCGGGCCGAGCGGGTCCGACGACGTTTTTCCAGTTGTGCGAGACGAAGGCGTAGCATGCCTTCCTCGTCACTATCGTCTGAGTCCGACTAGGGGAGGTTGTCGGACGGTTCAGCATCGAATGCTCCTAGAGCTACATTGACGTCAGCTGCAAGTGCACTCTCGACCGTCATCTTGACCTTTCGCAGAGCGTCGCGGAGTAGCTGTTGCTGCTGCTCTTGCTGCTGCTGCTGCTGCTGTTGCTGCATCTGCTACTGCTGTTGCTGCTGTTGCTGCTGCTGCTGCTGCCGCTGCTGCTGCTGCTATGGCTGGACTGCATCCCGAAACAGCTTGAAAAGATCAGCCATTTGCTTGGCTGTCTGTTCAGCCTGCTGAACCTGCTGCTAACGGAGCTCGCGCAGGCCACGTGCCAGTGAGCTTGGGCTATACGGGGGTTCGTCCCGCGTCACGACGGGTGTGCTGCCAGCCACGCCGGAGTAGTCAGCGCCAGCATCCGTAGTGGAGCTGGTACTACCGACTCCGACAGGCACGTCCTTCGGCATGGAGCCTAGTGGAGTGCCGCAAGCGCGTTTTGCTGCCACTGGTGCTACTGTTGGGTGACAGCCGCTGCCGAAAGAAAATTTGGCAGCGTTTACCGTGCCCCAGTGGGCGTGGGACCGATGTCGAGGCCTTTTTCAGCCTGGAAACCACCAATAGACCCTCCCACGCTGTCCAAAAAAAATTTGGCAGCGTTTCCCCCGCCCCAGTGGGTGTGGGAAAACTAGGAGAGGCCTTTTTCAGCCTGGAAGTTGTGAATTGACCCCCCCCCACGCTGCCGAAAACTTCCGGCAGCATTTCCCCCGCCCCAGTGGGCGTGGGAAATCTAGGAGGGGCTGTTGCGGACCACCGTGTGTACCTGAACCACCCCACCCAGCCCAGGAGTAAAGAGGAACCCAGCCAGCAGGTGGGAGGGGAATACCAGAGAGTAGATCTTGATGGCAGGGTGTCGTTGCTGCTGCCGTCGCTGCTGCTGCTGCTACTGCTGCTGCTGCTGTACGCTGCCGCGGTTGTAGATGCTGCTTTGTGCAGCAGACGTCACCACACCTGCGGCTACTGCCAACTCCCACAGCCTATGGGTTCCGGTGCTGCTCGCTGCTGCACGCCACCGTCGCTGTAGCTGTTACTCCACGCAACTGCAGCCGGTGCTGCGGCTGCGCAACTGTCACGACGGCTGTGCAACCGTCACTGTGGCTGCTGCCCAATGCCGCAGCCGCTAGCTGCGGTTGCCGCTCGCTTCTACACGCTGCCACCGCTGCGGCTGCTGCTTCGCGCAGCTGCCACGTGTGCTTCAGCAGCGCAGCCGTCACTGCGGCTGCTGCCTGCTTCCGCAGCTGCAGGCAGCCGCTGCCGCCCGCTGCTGTGCTGCCTCGTTGCTGCTCCCCCTGCTCCGTGCAGCCACCTTTGCGGCTGTTGCTTCTGCTCGGTTGCCGCTGCCGCTGCTGCTCCGCGCAGCTACTGCTTGGCTCAGCCGTTGTTGCGGGTGCTGATCAGCTGGTCCTCCCAGGACCGTGCTGCGCTCCTCTCACACAGCGTGACGAGCTTTGGCTCGTCAGCTCTGATACCATAACAGTCACCCTCGACGCCCCTTCCCTCATGCCACTGCGTTACACACGACACTGTGGACGGATAGAGGCAAACGGGAGGAAGAATGACGGCTTGTGTGTGTAGTGAGAGTCAAAACAGTGAGAGGGAGTGTTGTTCCTACGGGGTGGAACTCGCTAGTCGAGTCCACCCGTCGGCCGGCGAGAAGTAGCTCGCCGGCACTCCCTCAAACAACCTCGAGCATACCCACTTCGTGACCCACTTGTCCACGAACCAAGTTTAGACCTAAACTATATCTGTCTAAGCTATCACCTAGCTCATACGCAAGATCATAGGTCACAGCAAGCTGTATGTACAATATCCATACGCGCGTCGGGACGTCGCAGCTAAAAGGGGGGGAAGTGTTACGTACCAGACGTACACGAGTCCCTAAAATTTTTGAGTGGGCATTTATGTTACTACACAAACAGCCCATCACGTCGCGAGACCGCGATATTCACTCCGACGGTCAAGAGAAAACCAGCCAACTGCCGCGTCCTCAGTGAATCTCCTTGAACCTTTCGACAAATTCGACCACTCTCGCGAACCTACGACAGAAGTATCAGGACCTTCGTTCGACTTCTGGACGCACCGAGACGAATCTGGATTTAGAAATATGCATCTCGCATCTTCACCGTCGAATCTCGAAGTCTCCGATTTCTCGGCGGACCTTCTAGAATCCGACCACTTACGATACGATATATATGTTTCTATATATGTTGGATCATTATAACACTTGTCATCAAAGTACACTTACCGCTAATTATAAGTTACTCAAGTAACCCGACTTCTAAATTGTGTTCTGCCTTGCAACTTGCACCTGTTCACTATCAACGCTTTGGCGAGGGATAGATGGCAACTCTGTCCGCCCCAAAAATACTCGTAGATGGTCGTAAAACTGGGAAACAGAGGGTTAATGAGAAAACGGGGAGTGACCATATACCCACAGAATTCTCGATATCTACCGCCATATCCACATTCCGCACATTAACCACGCCATATCCAATTTCGGAACTTTTCGCTTCTTTATTAACGCTATATCCAGCGACCACGCAAAAAAAAATCCATATCCGAATGTACACGCTATGCTGACGTCGCATGCCATCCAACGACAACATGCTGACATCGTCAACATGAGAGAATAATCACAAACCCCTCTATTGAGGGGTTAGCGATTTTCTCCCAAAGGTTTGCGATATTCTTGGGTGGGGGGTCCGCCCCATGCGTTGAAAGGGCTCCTGCTCGGCCCCGCTACCGCGGGGCCCAGCAGGAGCCCGTGCAAAAATAAAACCCTAAACCCCAAGTGTAATTTGGGGTAGGGTTTTAAAGCGGTTTGAATGGATAAAAAAGGGGTTTGCTTCTCCGAAAAACATCGGACGAAGTTGTTATATGCCCATGGTTGCCGCCGATAGATCCGCGGTGTCCATAGTCGATTTCGACACGCACGCGGTGCCCAAAGTCGATTTCGACCCGCACGCGGTGCCCATAGTCGGAAACGACCCACACGCGGTGCCCATATTTTTCGTCGTGCGAGCGAAAATGGGCACGGCTGATATATTTTTCATGTATATATCACTTTCGACATGTTTTTTGACATTGACCTTCGCCGGTCGTCGCGAGCTCGCAGGAGGAGTTTCGCGCCGAAACCTCCCTACGAGCTCGCGATGACCCTGCCCAACCCCCCAAACCTACGACAAACTCGGGGGTTTGTCGTAGGTTTAGGGTGGTTTGCAGGATGCGGCGCACGCTGGGCTTCTGCCGGGCCCCGTGGTAGCGGGGCCCGGCAGATGCCCAGCGTGCGCCGCATCCTGCCCAACCCCCCAAACCTACGACAAACTAGGGGGTTTGTCGTATATTTGGGGGGGTTTGCAGGATGCGGCGCACGCTGGGCACCTGCCGGGCCCCGCTGCCGCGGGGCCCGGCAGCTGCCCGGGCAAGTAAAAAAAATAACCCAAACCCCCTAGTTTAACTAGGGGGTTTGTCGTATATGGGGGGGGTTTGTTAGTTGCGGCGCACGTGTGAGAGGAGAAAGGGAATCTGCCGGGCCCCGCTACCGCGGGGCCCGGCAGATGCCCGGGCAAGTAAAAAAATAAAACCCAAACCCCCTAATGTAACTAGGGGGTTTGCGAGTAAATTTGGGGGGGTTTGTTAGTTGCGGTATATTTTAGGGGGGGTTTGCGAGTTGCGGCGCACCCTTTTGGAGTGCGCACCTCAAAAGTCGCGACAGTCACCCTGTCGCGACTTTTGGAGTTCGCACTTGCGACCTCCAAAAGTCGCGGCACTCGTTTTTCGCCCACTTCGCCCTCGAAGTCGGCGAAGTTCGACTTCGAGGGCGTGGGTACAGTTGTTATTTTTTTCGTTTTTCGCTCGCTCGACGAAAAACATGGGCACCGCGTGCGGGTCGTTTTCGACTATGGGCACCGCGTGCGGGTCGGAATCGACTTTGGGCACCGCGTGCCGGTCGAAATCGACTATGGGCAGCGCGTCTAAATCGACCGAAACGACGGGCACCGGAGCATTTGTGCCCAAAAACATCTCTGAAAAAGGCGTTTTCACTCGATCGCGATCAAGCGATTTGCCTTTTTTTTTTTTCTACTCACAAACCCCCATCTGCGGATGTAGGGTTTTATGTTTGCGCGGGCTCCGCCCGCGCAAACATAGAAAACCCTGAATCCGCGAATGGGGGTTTGCAAGTAGAAAAAAGAAGAAGAAAAGGCAAATCGCTCGATCGCGATTCTCGCAGGGGGGGGGGGGGGAAGCGACCGGGGTGACACATCACCCCCCTCGCTTCGCTCGATAGGCGACTTCAGTGGCAGATCGGGCATGGCCATAAAATGGATATGGCGTTGTTTGTTTTAAACGTTTATATTTAAGTTACGGATATCTCAGGCTTTTGTTCACGCTTGCGCAGATATATCAGCCATTTCGCCCATGAGAAAATGACGGTCCATCGATTCCAACTGGACCTTCCTTTCTTTCATCCACGAGTGCAAGCCCGACCGTGCCCAAGCCGCACGTGCCGAACTGCGTACCGCGAGTGGCGAAGCATTCTAGTGTACAGCGACGGGCGCATCACCAGTGCATAGGGTAGCAGCAGCAGCAGCAGCAGCAGCAGTAGCACATACGGCAGCACCCACACCGTCAGCGCAAGCGGCGGCTGCAGTTCCAGCGCTACTCCGAGCGTTAACAGTGGACCGGCAGGTGCGCCAATGCAAGCAGCGGGTCCGACCGTGAGAGCCGGGGCCAGCACTGGCGTCGGCTGCTCCTTCCCCTCCTCCGCCGCTTCCTCTTCCTTCCCCCTCTCCTCCTCCTCCTCCTGCTCCTGCTCCTCCTCCTCCTCCTCCTCCTCCTCCTCCTCCTCCTCCT
>SZWC01006184.1:0-11625 GCA_023375785.1 Penium margaritaceum
TGATTCGTGCATTGAGAGACTCAGCGGCATTGCTTGTGGTGTGTCTGCCACACCTTGGTGTTCCGTGGAAGCGGCTCCAGTAGCGCAACGGGATCCCTCCCTCCACACCATGATTCAACGCCTTGGTTTGTCTGCATGAGTTCCATGCTGAGCTTGTCGTATTCCTCCCGCTCATACGCATGTGCCAGCCGCCAAAAGATGTCCACTTTTGTCTTGCTGTACGTCACCCGGATGTTCTCCTTGAAGTGAAACGTGTAGTACTTGTGGTTGACCCGAGGGAGGAGCTTCGGCATCGCTGCGAGGAGTCCTGCATCACGGTCACTGATGATGGTGGTGCCGGCTTCACGCATGGTCCAATAAGCGTTAGACAGCTACAGCAAAAACCATCCCCAGTTGTCCTCGTCCTCCTTGCTGACCAGGGCGTAGGCCATCGGCACACTGTTGTTGTTCTCATAGAAGAACTGGGCGATCAGAAGAACCTGTTTGAATCCGTTTTTGAGAAACGTTCCGTCAAGAGTGGCAATACGCCGCACGTGAGGCCATGCTTTGCGGGATGCACCGGGCGCCACAAAGCAACGACAAAACGGCTTGGCCCTCTGCTCAGCAACGACGATGGTGTTTGGGTCGACTCGCATCAGCTGCATGTGTGACATAAATGCATCGAACAATTAATGTGGTAGGTAAAAGAAATCCCATAGCATGTGAACATACCGACACAGTAAAGCAGGGCTCACCTCGGCGCAGTATGTTGGGAAACGAGTCCACGAGATGGACTTCTCTCCCATGAATTCTTCCTGGGCCTTGTCCCACGCCCTCCAGATGACCTGGTAGCCCACTTTCTTGTGTGTGACAGCTTCGACGACCGCACGCAGGGCTTTGGCATCCGTGGTTGGATCTCGGGAAACCGTGTCCCAGATACGTCGGAGGACCCACTTGGTTGTCCACACCGGGTTCCCCTTTGTCTGGCTCGGGGTGTACTTATGCCCCTCCACGTATGAAGACACCGTGCAACTATTGGACTTCCTCGACATGCGAGCATGGATTACCCACTGGCATCCATCGCTCTTGCGGTTACTATAGCGGACTACAATTCGGCAGTGCTTAGACCTCTCCCACTTGAGAGGGAAATGCTGCTGGACTGTGTAATCCTCGATGGCGCACCGGCACTCTTCCATGGTCTGAAATTCTATGCCACCCGGGAACTGTGCACCGTCACCGTTGTCATCTTTGTCTGAGGGGCCTACACAAAAAGAATAGTAACAGAATCAGACAAAATGTTCATCCATGCGGGACTGCAGGGTCTCGTGCTGCCGACAACGGTTTACGATTGTGCACGGGTACTATGAGCTTCCGGTATGGGTGTTGTTCCTTACGCGACTTTGCGTTAAGTGTCGTCACAGGTTGACCTAGGAGACACTCTAGACCAGAAATGGCATGGGCCATGACGGGAGACCTAACGGATGGACCACATACCACTGGGAGGGTAGTAGCGTTTCGGATGGACCCGCACGGCTTTACCACCTTTATATATGACGGGCCCGGGGTCGAGGGATCCGGGGGTCATTGATGCCAAAAACTTAGCTTCTTGCTACTTCTCCCATTCCTCGCGCTCCCTCATGTCGGCATCCCACTCGGCAAGTGACCGCACATGCATGGGGTCGACATAGTCGACCGTTTGGCCGGCAGTCAGGGGATCGAGGTAGTATGGGCCAGGCGAGAGTTGATGTCGTGTGCTACGTGTGGCGTAGACGGTTTTCCGAGCTTCGCTCGGCGAACCGAGCGAAGTCAAGGCCACCATGCGGGCAAAATGAGGGCATGTTGGATAGAAAATCGGTGATAAAATATGTACCATGCCCCCATGACCCTGACTTACCGGGTGCAAGGATGCCGGCCGGCCACATGGGAACGACGCGAGAGCGGGACAGGTGACGAGGACCTGCCTAGGCGAGAATGATGCAACATGCAACGTAGAATGACGGGCGTGGGAGACCTCTGCCAGCTACAGGGCGCGACGTAACTAGACCCGGGTGCACTCCTCCACGGTTGGAGCTGGGGGGGGGGAGGTTTACCCTACAGGACCGAAGGCGTGCACACATTGGTCAAAGTACATGTCACCGTGGAAACAATGTACGTGGACTACATTCATTGACGAATGTAAAGACAGACACACCCCGTACCCCTTTCCTTAGTCCCTTGTGTTGCTCTTAACAGTGTGGGAAGACAAGAACAAGTGGCACGTCAAACGGAGGTTTGTGTGTTACGCAAGTGTCAAAAACGCAAGAGTGGGAGTAGATCCTATGGGGTGGAGCTCATTAAGTGAGCCCACCCGTCGGCCGACAAGAGGGAGCTCGTCGGCCCTCACCCAAAACACCAAGGCACAACTGTCGTTGTGTCCTACATACGCACAATCTGAGTTTGGACCTAACCTATTCCTGTCTAAGGTTAAAACAAGTTCACCGGTAGGACTAACATAGGTCACCGAGCCACTGCAAGTCAAACACAAATATCCACTAGACCAGCTTTAACGATGACAATGCATGAGCAGGTGTAACCATGGCGCAAGTGCACCCGGCGGCTGATCACAGTTGTTTGCCAGACGCCGATCTCGCGTCTGCTCCCCCAGTCTTCTATGCACGCCGCCTCATCATGAATCTGCAAAGCAATAGACGTGAGCCGAGAGGTCACAGTAAGCTGTATGTACAATATCACTCCCCCATGACCACATGGCGAACAGGACCACTGACGTAACAGAATGGATGCAAGCAACGGCACAAGCATAACGATAGTGAATGACAGCAGGCACAGCTCAGGAGCAGAGGTCAATCCATAGTACGGGCAGGGTGCAATCCCACAAAACGTACTGCCGCAAGAAACTTCGTACGACTGATGACCTTTGTTAGAAAATCAGCCCGCTTCGAGTCGGTGCCGACCCACACAACGTGTATCTCACCTCCATCCACCAGATCTCGGAGGTAATGGTACTCGACGTTGATGTGCTTCGTGCATGCATGAGACACACCGGAGTTCTCCGTGATGGCCTTTGTGCTTTCGTTGTCACACCGGAGTACGATAGGGGGCATGGAATGACGCAGTTCACGCAACAAGCGCACTAACCACACACTCTCGGTTGTGCTAGCACCCAAAGCTACATACTCTGCTTCGACGGTGCTGCGAGCAATGTAGCCCTGTTTACCACTGTGCCATGAGACAACAGTTCCTCCAATGAGGAAGATGTAGCCGGTGTGACTCTTGCCATGTGGGTTCCACGCCGAGTCACGGTCTGTGTACCTGTCAAGGACCACGGAGGCCTTTCCACAGTAGTGAAGTCCGATCCGAGAGGTGGACACAACGTACCAGACACATCGGACGACAGCCTCCAGAACCCGCCTGCGTGGTGCCTATGAGAACTGCGTGAGCAGATTGACGGTGAAGGCAATGTCCGGCCGTGTCGTCATGGCCATATACATGAACAAGCCAATGACTCGCAAGTACAGGGTCACGTTGACTAGCTCCCCCATCTGTGCTGTATTAGTGACCTTCAAAGTGTCCTGACCGTCAGGGGTGATCGGGGTCGACGCCGTGCGCACGCTGCTCAACAGCTCGGTAAAGCGCTCCCCCACAGTGAGAGCGTACCGCTCCTGATGGACCAAGAGTGTCCGCCGAGCGCGATCACGCACGATCTACATGCCCAGAAACACACCAACCTCTCCTAGGTCTTTCATTTTGTACGTCGACTGCAGCACTCCCTTGGCTGCTTCGACAGCCTTCAGATCGGGTGAAGCGATTAGAAGGTTGTCAACGTAGACCAGGATGGCAGTGAGTGGCGCAGGAGTCTGGGAAACAAAGAGCGATGGGTCCGTTGCGCTTTGGGCATAGCCGGCTCGTAGAAGCGTGCCGGTGATCTCTTTGTTCCAACACCTGGGTGATTGCTTCAGGCCATACAATGCCTTCTGCAATCGCCACACCCGGCCACTGTTATCCTTGAACCCAGGGGACTGGGCCATGTAGATCTCTTTGTCCAGTTTCCGATGCAGAGACGCATTGTTGACATCCATCTGGTGAATTTCCCAGTCGTGCTGGGCTACCCGGGACAGCTTGCCCAAGGCCGTGATCGTGTGTCCAACCGATGCAAAGGTGTCGGTAAAGTCAATTCCCTCCACCAGAGAGAATCCCTTCATAGTCAGTCACGCTTTGTAGCGGTCGACCGTGTTGTTTGGCTTGAGCCTCTTCCATAAGACCCACTTGGCCTGAACAACCTTTTGTCCGTGCAGCAGGTCTACAAGGTCGTAAACCCCATGCTCATCGATGGCTGCCAGCTCAGCCTCCCAGGCTGCACGCCAGAGGGCCGCATCGGGACCGGCTAGGGCCTGACGCAATGTGCTAGGATCTGGCGCCACTTCCACAACACTGGGGTCAGGGGCTGCAGTGGTTCCGCTTTGCGTGACCAAGGCATAGGCCACACACGGGGGGCCAACAGTGACGGTGGATTCTGCAGAGCCAACTGAAAGTCATCGCTCGTGAGTAAGGAGCGCGAGGTTTGTGTCACAGCCTGGGTGCACTTCAGCGAGACCTTGCGCGTAGAGTCCTAAGGCCCTGGTGCCGGGGTCACCACTGCGCACACCACGAGTAGGACGTGGGCGAAGACATCCACCCTCACCTCGTCTGTAGGGCTCTGGAGACGACACAGCTGGCACAGGGGGTGGACATGCATCCGGCATCGACACAACTTGCGACGTGTCAGGTGGTACCGGTGTGTCGACTCGGGAGACGAAGGAGGGTGACGACACCCGCGAATCCACTTGTCGCGCTAGTGACGCAAGTGGTAGCAACATGGATAACGCAGGGGTCACTGTTGATGATGCAGGTGTAGGTGACTTGGATGGCACCAACGATTTAGCAGGTGACGCAGGCGCCAAGAAGGGAGGAGGGACTGATGCAACATGAGACACAGGCGAGAGAGGCGGTGTGGATAGCACAGGCAGGATGAGCATCGCAGGCGAGCTAGCTGGCGTGTGGGACGGGCCGGTAGTGCCAAGAGTGACCGGAACAGCGGCATCGGTCAGCCTACCCCCCCTGCGCGGGGTACCACACCACACCCAGTGGAATGTGATTGCGAGGTGCCATTGACGGGCAGGTCACGGAAAGAGAGGTGCTCAAAGAAAAGCGCGTCTCGAGACTCGACAATGTGCTGCTGACTAGGGTCCCAAAAGTGCCAAGCCTTGGAGCGTGAAGCCATGTCCAAAAACACGCAGACTGGACCGCGGGGCGAGAATTTGGATCCCTGCTTTTCTGGTGTATGCCAAAAACAGGCAAGAGATCCCCAGACACGCGCGAGCTGGAGGTCGACACGACGCCCGTACCATAGTTGGTACGGGGTGTGCGTGTTGGAGAGGGGTCCATGAGGGATCCGGTTCCAGACCCATGTCATGTAGGCCACGCCCTCCAAAGCGAATGCCTCCGGCATGCCGCTATCCACCCGCATCGACCGAACCACATCCTCCATGGTGCGGTTCCATCGCTCAGACACGCCATTCTCCTGGGGCGTGGTGGGGGCGGAGAGATTATGGAACACACCCAATTCGGCAAAGTATCAGTCCAAGTCCCCCATGAACTAACCACCCCTATCATAGCGGAATTTCTGGAGACGATGACCTGACTGGCGTTCCGCCATAACAAGCCACGTGCGCACGGCAAGGGCAGTGTCGCCTTTCAAGCGCAGATTGAAAACCCAACACATGCGCATGAAGTCATCCGTGATTGTCATGACGTATCGACCTCTGTCCTCCTGTAACTCCATGGGGAGGGGTCCTAGGAGATCAGAGTGAACCAACTCGAGGGGTTTGAGAGCCCTTGACAGAGGGTACGTGGCACGGTGCATCTTACCTTGAGCGCACTGCAAGCAGTCAGTTTTGGGCGGCGCCTCAAAGGACGCTGCGTCAAGGCCTAGTGCGGGTTTTGTGCGAATCAGGCGGTCGACGGCATCTAGGTGGACATGGCACAAGCGCTTGTGCAGTAGGCGCTGTTGCTCAGGAGACATCGTTCCCGTCACAAAAACTCGTGCAGTGGGGGAGGTGGAGATGGGGAAAGACGTGGGACAGTCAGAGACATGGTAAAAGTCACCGAATGCCTTGCTACGGAGGACTACTTCAGCGGTAGCGCAAACAGAGACTGTGGCATCCTCACTAGTAAACGTGACACTGAGATCCATTCGCGTGCAAGCACGTCCAGAGAGTAGGCTGAGTTCTAAATCAGGTACATATGGCACATTGGTGAAGTAAACCGGCCCTGACGGCCCATGGAATTTCACCACACCCTCACCCTGGACAGGCACTTCATGCCCAGCAGCCGTCCGCACAGACCGCACAGAGCCAACAAGACCAAGCACAACAAAATCACGGCGACGACATGTCATGTGGTGGATGGCACCTGAATCTAGGATCCAGGTGGCATCCGTCACACGCTCCGGTGAGGTGACAGAACATGTGCCGAGAGTACAAGCAGTAGATAGGGGTTGCTCAACAAATGACTGCACAGCTACGAAGGCGACACGCGCTTGTGACTCATCAAGCCATGACAGGTCATCATGATCCATGCACAGAGTGACAAAGACAGCGGACAGGCCAGCACTATCACGTGTAACAAACAATTCCACAGACTCAACAGCACACTGTGCCCCGCCACCACCATCCCGACAGCACGGCACAGACTCGACAGGACCAACATTGGGACCCCTCGGCTCAGTCAATGCACTCGCACCTCCCTGAGTGGTGAGTCGTAGGAGCTGGCGAAGTTCAGCGATGTCGCGGGCCTGCGTCGCGAGTTGCTGCTCCAAGGGTGATAGGTCGCCGGCATCGGCTGTGGCATCATCCGCTGCTGTTGTGGGTGGTGTATCAGTTGTTGTAGTGGAATGTGCGGAGGCTTACTCACACTGCTCGAATGCCTTCTGTAGCCCTTGCACAATCTTTGTCCAGTTCCTGGGGAGCTTGCACTCTGTGTAGCGATGTGCTCCTCCGCAGTTGTAGCACTCCCACTATTGCTTGTCGGTCGACTTTAGAGTATCCTGTCCCTTGCCATCCTTGCCATCCCACCTATTATTCCGTCCCTTCTTCCCTTGAATTCCTACAGCTGTACCGATTGCTGTTGCATTGATCGCCGTCTGCTACAATGACTGACGAGAGGTGGGAGGAATGGTGCGTGTGGCCTAGCCTGCTGTGACGGCTGCAGCTGTTGCGCCATGGCGGGCGTCACTTGCTGCTCCCACACCTGCTACGTGGAGGATGTACTTGGTGGCCCATGACAGCAGCAGGCCTTTGTCGGCCATCTCCTGAAGACTCTGGAGGTTGAAGTCTTCAAAGGTTTTTGTGTACTCGCGTCCAGCACCAATCCGGATGGTGTTGAATGCCATGAGTTGACCCGGCTCATTCGTCCCAAGGGCCCTGTACAGCCGCATTGCTCGTCGCCAGTAGTCGGTGGGTGTTTCATGTGTACCCCGACGCAAGGAGTTGAAGTTCGCGATACGCTCTGATATGGTTACCATGGTCGTACCTTAAAAAAGTGTGGTTGCCAGGTTCCAGGCGCCACGTGGGTCAGCTCCACTGCCGGTGCGGGGATCACCAAGGAAAGGTTCAAAGTTGAGGGTGTAATCCTCTGGGAAAGCCTTGAGGAGACCGTAGGCTGTGCGCACGGTGGTTGTTGTCTGCTGAGGGTCTATAGTCTAGTAGGGACTTGTGTAGTACAGGTACACCCCCTCACTGACTGCCCACATGCGGAATCGTGGCTCTCATATGGCGTAACTGTCCTCGTGTTGGAAGACGGGAGGATCTGTCTCAAACCACTTTGGGAGCTTGGCAGTCGGCATAGCTGTCGGGGCAGCTTGTTCGAGGGAAGTAGACAAGGGGTCTTCCTTAAGTCCCAGGCTCAGGCGGAGCATCTTGTCCTCTAATGAGGCCATGTCTGTGGTTGCCCTGAGCGTGTTGCTTGGACCTACTACACCGCTCGATGCAGTTTTGCGCGCCGGGCGGGTCAGACGCCGCTTCTCTAGTTGTGCAAGGCGTAGGCGTAGCATACCTTCCTCATCACTGGCGTCGGAGTCTGACTCAGGGAGATTGTCCGATGGCTCAGCATCAAACGCTCTTAGAGCCGCGTCAATGTCGGCAGCAACCGTACTCTCGACGGTCATTTTTCCCTTGCACACGACATCGCGGAGGAGCTTCTACTGGCTCTCATGTTGTTCTTACGACTGCTACTACTGTTGTGGCTGCTGAAGTTGCTTAGGCTGCTGTTGCTGCTGCTGCTGTTGTTGTGGCTGAAATGCATCCCGAAAAATCTTGAACAGATCTGCCATCTATTTGGCCGTCTGTTCGGCCTGCTGAGCCTTCTGCTCTCGCAGCTCGCACAGACCACGTGCCAATGCGCCTGGGCTAGACGGGGATTTGTCCCGCGTCATGTGCGGCGTGTTGTCCATCACGTTGGTGGTGGCAACACCAGCATCCGTAGTGGAGCTGGTGCTGCCGACTCCTACGTGTGGGTACTTCGGCATGCCAACAGCTGGGGTGTCGCACGCGTATACCACTGCCGCTTGCACATCCGTTGGATGAGACCTGCTGCCAAAAACATTCGGCAACATTTACCCTGCCCTAGTGGGTGTGGGTTCAATATAGAGGCCTTTTTCAGCCTGAAAATCACCAATGGAGCCCCCCTGCTACCAAAGAATTTTTGTGCAGTGTTTCCCCTACCCCAGTGGGTATGGGAAAACTGGTAGGGGTTGTTTTCTGCCTAGAAGTCGTCTATGGAGCCCCCCACGATGTAAAAAAAAATCGTCAGCATTTCCCCCGCCCCAGTGGGCGTGGGAAATCAAGGAGGGGCTTTGGCCATCAAAAGTGTGTACCTGAACCACACCCATGCAACCCAGGATTAGAGGGGAGCCCAGCCAGCAGGGGGAAGGGAAGACCAAACCATGTAAGACGGCAAAGCGCCGTCACTGCCGCTGCCAGTGATGCTACTACTGCTGCTCCGCTGGGATGGGAGTGGGGTTGCCGTTGGTGCTACGTTGCAACTGCCGTTGCTGCAGCTGCTGTGCAATGTCGCAGCCACCGGCGGCCGATGCTGCTCCCTACTACACGACGCCCTTGCTACGACCACTACCTCGCGCGGCTGCAGCCGTTGCTGCGGCAATGCAGCAGTCATTGTGACTGCGTGCAATGCCGCAGCTGCTGATTGCGTTTGCTCCTTCTTGTAGCACAATGTCGATGCTGCTGCATCTGCTCCGCAATGCTGTGACTGCTGCTAGCGATTGCAGGTGCTGCTAGCGGCTGTGGGTGCTGCTCGCTGCTGCTTGCTACTGCTGCTTTGCCGTCACTTCGACTGCTGCTTGCTGCCAGAGCTGCCGTCGGCCGATGCCGTCCGCTGTTGTGTAGCCCTGTCGTTGCCGTCACTATTGCGAGCAGCCACCACCGCGGCTGCTGCCTTCGCGCGGCTGCTGCTGCCGCTTCTTCTCCGTGCAAGTGCTATTCAGCTCTGCCGTCAAAGCGTTTGCTCTCGAGCGGGCCCTCCCAGGACCGCGCTGCGCTCCTCTCCCACTACGCAATGAGTTTGGCTTGTCTCGCTCTAATATCAAGACAGACACACCCCGTACCCCTTCCCTTAGTCCCTTGTGTAGCTCTTAATAGCGTGGGGAGACAAGAACAATTGGCACGTCAAACGGAGGTGTGTGTGTGACGCATGTGTCAAAAATGTGAGAGTGAGAGTAGATCCTACAGGGTGGAGCTTGCTAAGTGAGCTCACCCGTCGGCCGACGAGAGGGAGCTCGTCGGCCCTCACCCAAAACACCAAGGCACAATTGCTGTTGTGTCCTATATACGCACAATCTGAGTTTGCACCTAACCTATGCCCGTATGAAGAAACACAAGTTCACCGGTAGGACTAACATAGGTCACCAAGCCACTGCAAGTCAAACACAAATATCCACAAGACCAGCTTCAACGGTGACAATGTATGAGCACGTGCAACCATGGTGCAAGTGCACCCGGCGCCTGATCACAGCTGTTCGCCAGCCGCCGAGCTCGCGTCTGCTCCCCCAGTCTTCTGTGCCTGCCGCCTCATCAGGAATTTGCAAGGCAATAGTCAGAAACTGCTATGAAGATTCACAACCTTGCTGCTGCTGACGTGGCGACACAGTCCCGTCAGCTAGAGCACTAGCAAGCAAGCAGGTGCAAGAAACAGCAAGGATCAGGCTACGGAGACATGCAAAGTCTCGTAAGCTCCAATAGCTTAGTACTGCAGAGAGAACTGACAAGCACACAGCATAAATACGTGCCACGGCACACAGCGGGTGACGCACTCGGTGTTGAAGTTCGTTGGCCACTCACAACTCTGTGCCCTCTTGCCTCCCACACTGTGCACACATGCATGTACAGATTAAAGTGACAATGGGATCATCTGAGGAGATGGCCAGTACCTCTGTGCTGGCTGAAGCCGTGGACACTCCCGAGCTACTGCTGGACCCAGGGGTGCTCTCTGGCACTCACATGACTCTTGCATGATTCTTCATGACCTTTTGATGCGGTAGATGCTAGGGCCCGTACATTCTTACTGCCGTGCCCTGCATCATGTTATCTTGTTTTGCATGTTGTGGGGGAGCTGCATTTACCCGGGTGCTGATCCTTAGGGGGCCACCGTGCTGGTTTCGGCCATGCATCGGTGAGTAGCCGCCCTCGGTTAATTCCGAGTGGTCGGGCTCGACCCCCGGGTGGCGGCACTCACCCACCCGAGCTTGTCGCTCGTGGTGGGTGAGCACTCACCGGTCCTTGTGTCGCTCGCTCCCCCTACACTCTATTCACTCTGTTTAGCTCGAGCTATGCAAACAAGTTGCCGCATCCATGGCGTCTCTCCCACGTTGGTGCTTGTTGCATGTCATACCCACACACCTGGGTTAGCTAGTAACTTCCTAGCAACTACTGGTATCAGAGCAAGGGGCGGCTCTCGCCCATGACTCTACGTTCCTAGGCATTCGTGGGTCTCGTGGCTCTCTTGGCCACCTCTCCACTCGCCCGGACATCACNGGGCCTCTCGGTGCACTCTGTCAGCAGCTCCATGCACCCCAGGCATCTCTGTGCATTGCTGCATTCCCGGGCACCACTGTGCACTGCGGGCATCTCCGGACATCTCAGTGCATGCTCCGGGCATCTTTGTGCACCCGGATCTCTTCGTGCACCCCGCCGTGGCATCTCCACGCACCCGGACATCACCTTGGATCTCGAGCATCTCCGTGCACTTCAGCCAGCTCCGTGCACCCGAGCCTCTCGGTGCACTCCGCCGGCAGCCCCACGCACGCCAGGCACCTCTGTGCATTGCTGCATTCCCGAGCACCTCTGTGCACCGCGGGCATCTCCGCACATCTCAGTGCATGCTCCGGGCATCGTTGTGCACCTGGATCTCTTCGTGCACCCCGCCGTGGCATCTCCACGCACTCGGGCATCTCCGTGCACACTCCGGGCATCTTCGTGCACCGGGGTCTCTCCGTGCACCCCATAGTGGCATCTCCACACACTCCGGACCTCTCAGTGCACCCCGCCGGCAGCTCCACGCACCCCGGGCACCTCTGTGCACCGCGGGCATCTCCGCACA
>SZWC01006184.1:26300-37243 GCA_023375785.1 Penium margaritaceum
ATAGCTTTTGATTTATTGTACACTTTCTTCTAATGTTTGATTTGTGTGGTGAACTTACGTTTTGTTCTGAGTGTGGTCTTATCATTAGTATTTGTCATAGTAGATGAATTGCTCTAGTTTGGTTGATCTCCGTATGTGGATATGAATTTTGACCTTATTTTATACATTTTGGCCTGTTTCATACGTTTTTAGACGTGTTACAATTTTTGTTTGTTGTGTTTCTTAGGACCGCTTTTGGTCATGGCAACACTGTTTCCGCGTCTTGTGTTTATACTGGTTATTGTTTAGCACCAATTTTACGTCGAATTCGGTTCGCATCCCCGTTTACACTTTGAACTGTCTGGATGCCACACATCGACTATCCGACGGTTTCTGCGTCGTCTCGTTTTCGGCCAATGTTTTACTTGATGATCGTTTCTTCGATAAGAGTTTCTCTCTGGTAAGTTCGACGAATCATCGTCAATGATGGTATATAAGCGAATAGTTATGCTGTCGACTTCCCTCGTGCCTTCGTTCTTGTCGCTGTCGGGCTTGTGTGAACCATTCGCATCGCCGCATCGCCATTCTGACAAGGTGGATGCAGTCGAAGGTCCCTGGCGTTGCTGAGATTTGCCGGCCGGGCGTCACGGTTGATGAGATTGGCCGTCGAGGCCCCGTCGTTGGCGTCTGAAAGAAAAGGGCCGTCTTATCGAACCGTATGAGCAACTCAGGCTCTATAGTCGAACCGCCCCTTAGAAAGTCGCCCTTGAGGTTTCCCCATGGTAGACGCGCGCTTGGTTGGAATCCCTCCAACTTGGGTTGTTCTTAGGTTGTTCGGTAGTCTGTTTGCCTGGACAGAATACTGCCTGGATAGAAATTGAAGTCTTCGTCAGCAACATATCGAATCCTTGTTGATTACCCATACACATTGTTCGCTGTTCTTACTGCGTCACAATCCAGAAGCTCTCACTTCTGAAGCAGGCAAACCTTGATGGAACATCCGCAGCAGCCTTTCACAAACCGCGGATTGCAGGAACCACGAGAATCCCAGCGAAGCAAAAAATCAACAGGGAAGTCCTCATATGCGTAGGAAACAGTGCCCAAGAGTAGATATGTGACTACGAGGACTTGATCTAGGTCACCACTCGCGATTGTCTCCCGGCCCAGTCCTCGGAGACGTATATAGAAACTTTACAACAGAAACCTAAATCCTCAAGCACGGCAAATAACCGCGTAAAAAAGGAATCAGCCTTCAAACTGCAACCTTGAAGGTTTGCAATGAATTCCTCGCCGCAACAAAAAAACTTCTACAAAGAGAACTACAAAAATTTCAACTACCACAAAACGAGCAAGGAGAAACTCCAAAGACAGCGCAAGGACACATTGCCACTAAGGCTCGGAGGATCCTTCCGAAAATCTACTACATTAAGGCAATCAAGCCAAACCCAGGTTTAAACAGCCATCTTCGAACACATGAAGGAAAAAAACTTGATATGAAAATAAGTGAAAACAATTAATGAAAACTTGATTCATGCACAACAACATGCACCAGAAGTATGAATCATTCTTCAAGGTATACATGAATCAACCTTTGAGTTTAAACGTGAAATATGAATATAAATAACCAAAACATCAGGCAATATGATACAAAATTGAAAATGCTATAAACTTTCAAAATCAAAACAATGACATTGAAACGTGTTGGTATTGAATTGTGGATAACCAAAGAATGGAATTGTTTTATTGAATAATTTTGGAAACAATATGTCATCAAGTTCCAAAGAACAATATGATGCCATATTTAAAAATAAAACACTTTTTACCAGAAAACCTAAATTTAATCATAATTCATTCTTTAATTATGAGAAAAAACGTGAATATTACCATATAATAAGGTTGAATACAAGGATAAGTAAATATAAAAATACTAAATATATTAATATAAATCATGAAAGGAATTTAAAAAATCTATTTCATTGGTGAATGGAATAATATGAATCATATCTATACAAGTTAAGTATGCATGTACATGATCGTATATTGATAGATTGAAGAATCAATTAATATAGGTTTATTGTTTCTTAATTTACACCTATATCCACATATATATCTATATCTAACTCCATATACATTTCGATATGTAAATCTTTATGTATATGTATATCTATACATACATACATCCATATCTATATCGATACATATCTGTAGCGGGAGGGCCGGTTTGGCCCTCCCACCTCGCTGAAGCGAGGGGTGGTTGCGCACCACCCCTCACGTCAGCGAGGGCTGGCCGGCGGTCAGCACTTTGCTGGCAACCGACCAGCTCGCTGTCGGCCGGCTGGACGGCCGGCGGCCGGCCAAGTAACCGGCCGGCCACCGGCCGGCTAGCCACCAGCCGCCGATCGCGGGCTCAGCCCGATCGGCGGCTGAGAGGCCACGAGGGCCTCGAGGGCGAGGCCTCGTGGCCTTGTGCCCTTGCCCCCCTCGCCCTCCTTGCAAAAACAAGTAAGCAAGGACGAGGGATAGGGGGAGCGAGGGTGAGGTCGAGAGAAAGCTGGCGCGAAATTGCCAGCGTGCCTCGCACGCGATGATTTCGCCCCAGAACGGCAAAACATGAATCGAAGTTTGTTCTCAACGAACTTCGACATAAAATAAACAAAACAACTTGTGCGAACACACGAGTTCGAGGTAAAAACCCCCGGTTCGGGTCCCAAAACCAGGGGTTTGGTTAAAAACGGAAATGGGCCTCCGGAGACTCGAAACATTAGAGTCTCCCTGCTCTGGTTTGTTGATGACGATTGCCCCTCAGTCTTGCAAAGGGGGTAAACCCCTGACGCGGACTGAGAATGCCATTCTACGAACTCCAACGACGACTTCAGAGGAGGAGCTGGAGACTCGAACCGTTACAGTGGTTCTCAGAGCCACACGACCCTCGCGACCAAGGGTTCGACAGAAACGGCGGCTACGGCATAGATTAAACGCCGTCGGTAGCTACAAGTAGTAGCAGAAATGCCAAAAGGGACTATATCATCTACACTTCACGGATTGAAGCGCTGTAAAATGCGTTAGAGAGCTTAAAAAAAGCTCTACTTGATGGAGACTCTTTCTTCCAGCATCTCCTCACTTCCAGAGGGCTAGAAAGATTTTTGTGGGGCGGGGTGGGGAATCCCCTCCCTCAAAAACCACAAAATCCTCTCCATGTTCAAGCCTCCTTCAAAACCCCTTCCTAAAAAAAGTGGGACAGCGCCCCTCCCCAAATGTTGCTTGCTCAAGGAGGACGCCGCCAAGGGGCGCAAGACGCGCACAGAAGACTCAAGAGGAGGCCAAGGAAGACAAGAAGACAGGAAGAAGACAAGAAGTTGGAAGAAGGATTGGAGGAGTCGCTAGGAATTATGTAATTCCTCTCCCATTGTTTGTCCTAGATTTGTGAGCGGTACTCACACTTCTTGTCAATTCCTTGTTTTGTAATATTCTGTTTTCCTAGGTACTAGTCCTTGTCAAACGCCGTGAGTCACGACTTAGGAAGACTAGTTCCAAAATCCACGCCCTTGTGCCGACGTGGCGGCCTAGGAAAGTAGAAATTAAATTTATAATTGCCTCACCGATCGTGAGAGCGTGACGTTAGGAGGCGATTCCTCCTCAAAGTTGTGAGGTGATCCTCACAACGGTCTTCACGTGCTAGTTGCATGAGCGACAAGATGGCAAGTGCCGGACCGTCTAGGACCAACAAGGGCAAGGTGGTGACGTTCTCACCACACGTCCTCGGCGACTCTAAGTCTTGGGAGCCGTCGCCGCGAGCACGGTTGCCAACCCAAAGGCAACCGTACTGCCTAAGGCAACCATGCCGCCTACGGCAACCGTACCGCCTAAGGCAACCGTGCCGCTTAAGGCAACCGACGCTAACCTTGGCAATGCCGAGAAGCGTGCGGAGGCCGCAAAGGTGCTCGAAGAGCACATCGACGCACACACGGGCGACCTCCATGCGACAAACGACGCGATGGAGGAGGATCTTCCGGAGGAGGACCCCCACAAAGAGCACGACGCCGAAGATGGCGAAGGCGATGAGGATCGCGGCCATCGCCATCGTCGTGCGGCAAACTCAAGCCGATTGCTCGAGAAGGAAAAGGCGCACGTCGCATCGCCTGAAGCTGCCGACGGCAGCGAGAGTGCCGAGAGCAACAAGGGCGCTGAAAGCAGTCACACGAGAAGTTCCCACGAGAATGAGCTGGACGACGACGCCGTAAAAGCAATTCGCGATGGCCGTCATAGGGTTGCAGAGTTTGCTGTAGAGGCAGCAGGCCGACTCAAGATCACCACCGACGGTGGAGATACGACACCACTCGGAGGAGTGGGGGCGGACCCCCCTTACTACGATGTAGCCGCAATGGGGCAAGATAGCGCCCACTCGGGCGTCGTCGCTGACGATAGTCTCCTCCGAAAGGTGGGACTCTATGGAGGCGTGTACGCGAACCGTACACTCTTACAGCGGGTAAGGGTGCACGGACATCGCGAGGCCCTGGAGGCTATCACCGGTGCTCTGACGACATCAAAGAAGTTCGCGTTCGCCAACCTGCTGGCCCACGTCGGGCAGAGCATCACGGACCTTGATCGTGATTGCCAGCTACAACGCCTGGCCGCCCATGAGGCAAGCCGCCGATGCAACGACCTTGACAAGGCGTTGTAGAGCGTGATGCAGGTGCGGATTCAGCAACGAGCGCAACGTGTCGCAATGGCGGATGCCACTGCCTATGGTAGCGACGACTTGCCTACCTCGACGAATTCGGGGTCGGTCATGAACACGTCCTTCCTCCATAGTGTGGAGATCTTCTAGAAGGGCGTGAAGCTTATTGATTGGCTAAACCGCATCGAGCACGGTCTACGTGTCCATAAGGCTCCACTTAGTCAGTGGGGCGACCTTGCCACGACGCGGCTTGAAGACAAACTCTTCAAGTACGTGGTCAAGGAGTGGACTGCGCAGCAGCCGCACCTCGAGTGGTAGCCCATACCGTGGGAGGCCTTCTGCACGATCATGCGCAAGAAGTGCACCCAATGTGAGGAGGCGCAGTGCGCCTTCCACAAGATCAAGGACATCAGGCAGCTGGGCAACTCGCTCGAATCCTACTTGAGCGAGTTCAACGCATTCGTGGAGGAAGCCGAAAGCTTCATCGAGGGCGATGGGACTCAGATGTTCAAGTACTCGGAGTGCATGCTGCTGGAGTAATTGCATGATGGTCTTGCCAGCGCGAAGCTGAAGGACAAGACCACCACGATAGCCACTGGCCAAGATTGGACAAGTTGGAGGGCGTTGCGCGACTACATGAGCGAAGTTAATTCGTCGAACCTGAAGAAATACTCTGATGCACGGCCCAACGCACGTGCACAACAAGGTCGCGACATGCGCGTGGACGCTAAAGGGGCTAGTGGGTCAGCTAGACAGCAAGGCGGGGCCAAGGGCAAGTAGCCTACAAACCCTCCAGCCAAGAAGGCTCGTGGACAGAAGGGTCCCAACAACAAGCACAATCGCGAAAATGACGAGTTGCAGACGGCGCGTGAGCGTCGCAACGCAGCCTTCCGCAAAAGGGCTCTGCCACAACTGCATGCAGCCGGGCCACTTTAGGGCTCAGTGCCCTGTGGCTGCTGGTGGTGGACAAGTGACCGCGGTGCTAGCTGCAGTAGCAGCACCTCGTTGGGATGGTGCAGTAGGAGGCCGCGGACAAGGCCGTGGACAGGGTCGCGGTTGCGGCAATGGGCCCAGCCGTGGTAACGGGCAGGGCCGTGAGGCGGGTTTTCCCCACCCGTGAGTGACGTCATTGGGGACCACTTAGGGGTAAAACGGGATCACGAGTGTGAGTTTATGTTTTCAGACGAGGATGTTAAACAATTTGATTTTTTGACGAGTTCAAATTTCTCCGTTGTTTTCTCCCCTCTTATTAAACCTCATTCTGTACTTGCTGATCGACATTGCCCACTAAATCTTACATCACCAGACGAGATGCATGACCGAACGTGCTTAGTGGTGGCGACACCAACCATTGTGCAAGAGTTGTGTAACATAGTGATTGAAGCAAACGCCCTCAAAGCAATGAGTTCAATCACGTTCGTAGTACCTTTAGTTGACAATTTCGACCCAGTCAAATTTAAAGACTAGAAGGTGCTAGCCGAATTCACAGTTGCCCACAAGATGTGGACTCGAGTGGGTGAATCATGGGAGTTGCGACGCATGTTGTACAGACTCTGTGTTTATCACAAACGCGGCTTATCGTCGTCGAGTCTGTTCACTCGGAAGAGTAGGGGGAACATGACGATGCAGTTTAAAGGACACCTAGCTGGTGCACCCGTGAACGTACTAGCTGACACTGGAGGGGACGACTCTTTTGTTAGCCTTGGCTTTACTCGACAGGTTGGCCTAAAGTAGGAGCCATCGAATGGCGCAGTTGTTGTCGGTGACAAACGTACGGTACCTGTGACGGGTACTTGCAAAGCAAAAATTTGTATTCAAGGTTACACACAGAGTGTCACATTGGAGGTACTCAACCTTCTTGACCCGTTTTACGTGGTGCTAGGCGATCCCTGGCTCTGTGAAAACAAGGCTCTAATGTGCTTTGAATCAAAGTGTTTGATCCTCCGAAAAGGACAAAGTCGCTTTACGTTGATTTCGAGTACGGAAATATCACCGACCAGACTTTTAAGTCCATGCCAGATTGTCTGCAATGTAGGTCAAGAGACGTATTCGACAAGGTTGTCGATACTTCTTGGCTCAGCTGCAGAAAGTGGAGGACGACGTGACAGAAGACACCCCACAAGAGATAAAATCTATATTGGCGGAGTTCTTGGATGTGTTCCAAGACCCACCGGCTAGGATTCCACTAGAAAGACACATGGGCCACACGATTCCACTGCAACCGAAGGCGACTTCTCTGTTCAGACCCATGTATTGCCTTAGTCCAGCAGAAAGGCGAGAGGCCGAACGCCAAATCAAAGAGTACCTTGCAAAGGGGTGGATCGAGCCCAATAGCTTGCCGTACGGTGCGCCGATCCTTTTTGTGAATAAAAAGGACGATGGTTTACGCATGTGCGTGGATTGCCGGGCGTTTAAGAAGCTAGTGGTAAAAAATTGATTCCCCTTACCGAGGATTGAGGACCTTTTTGACCAACTCCAAGGAGAAAAAGTATTTTCTTCCTTAAATTTGTCTCAAGGGTACCATCAAATCCGCATCACGGAAGATGATGTGCCCAAAACCGTGTTTCAAATGCACATGGGACAGTATCAGTTCCGAGTGTTATGCTTTGGGCTTGCAAATGCCCCGGCAACCTTCCAAGGAGAAATGAAGCGATTGTTCGCCAAGCAACTCGCAAAGTTTGTCTTGGTTTCCTTGGATGACATCCTGGTTTTCTCCAAATCAATGGAAGAGCACATAGAACATCTGTACGAAATTCTTGAAATCTTTCGAGAACAGAAGTTCTATGCAAAAGTGAGCAAGTACAAGTTTGCACAAGATGAGCTCGAATACCTTGGACACATCGACGGCAAGGACGACATCCATGTCCATCCCCACAAAAAGTCCAAGCTGTTGTGGATTATCCACGCCCCAAAAATGTTGGGCAGATTTGGTCTTTCCTCGGCCTTGGCAACTGCTTTCGACAGTTTATGAAAGGGTATTCGACCCTGGTAGCACCGCTAAGCAGGCTCACGCGAAAAGAAGTGCGTTGGGAATGGATATCTGATTGTGAGAACGCTTTTCTCAAAGTCAAAGAGCTTCTCTCCACGGCGCCCGTCCTAGCTCTTCCGGATCCATCGCAACCATGGGAGGTTTGATGTGATATGTCAGTAGTAGGACTTGGAGCCGTCCTCATGCAGAACGGTCACCCTATTGCGTATGAGAGTCGGAAGCTTATCTCCGCGGAAACGCGGTACACGACTCCGGATCAAGAGCTCCTTGCGGTAGTACACGCTTTCAAGATGTGGCCTTGCTACCTCGAGGGTGTTGAAGGGGGTGTGACGGTCGTGATCAATCTTAATCCATTGGTGTTTTTCCAAACGCAACCAAACCTGTCAAGATGACAGGCGCGTTGGAGCGAATACTTGAGTCGATTCTCGTTCACTTGGGAATATGGGCCAAGGCACATCAATGTGGCTGATTCAGTAAGCTGACAGACTATGGAAATTAAAGAAACCACCTAGGTCAGTGGGTGTTTTATGGCCATTGCAATCGGAAGCGTACAACCACCTGATCCCCCTGCACCTTTGCGGCAACCACCACGAGAGATTATCCATTACAACGGTTTTGTAAACAGGATCCGGATGGGATACTATGTGGATTCTTGGTTTCAAGACGCTCGAAATCTGGAGAAGTACGGCTTGTTGGAGGCCGCAGGAATCTTTTGGCACGGAGAACAAGTTGTTGTGCCAAACTCGGTAGACCTTCGAGCAAAGGTTATCTCTCAGTTCCACGACCCGCCGGTCGCAGGTCACGTGGGACCCCGGAAGACCGGATAGGCACTCTCGGACCACTATTGTTGGCCAGGGTAGAGTGTCGATGTCCGTAAGTATTGCATGACATGTGACCCATGTCTTCGGAATACGGCTAGTAACAAGAAGCCTGCTGGACTCCTCCAGTAGCTTCCCATTCCTGGGACTCCATGGGAGTGCGTCAGCATGGACTTCATTACTGGTCTTCTGGACACGGCTCGCGGCCACAATGCAATACTAGTGGTTGTGGATCTTTTGACGAAGATGACACATTTCATTACTACAGCCACTGACGTGAACGCAGAGGAGACCGCTCGTCTCTTCTTTGAGGGTGTCGTAAAGTACCACGGCTTGCCGTTGCGCATTGTCTCCGATCGAGATCAAAAATTTGCTAGTAAGTTCTGGCAAGAGATGCACGAGTACTTTGGCAGTGTGTCGCAAATGTCAACAACATTTCACCCTCAAACTGACGGACAAACAGAGCGCATGAATCGCACTCTGGAGCAGATGCTCCGCATGTACGTGGACCCTGCCATACATGATTGGGACGAATTCCTAGCACCGACAGAGTTTGCGGTGAACAACTCGGTGAACGAGTCCACACTGTTCACACCGTTTGTGTTGAACAATGGTCGGCATCCAGTGGTACCCTCTTGGTTGGTGAAGAGTGGGAGTAGAGGAGGGCAGGTTCCTTCTGCTCAAGCCTTTGCTAAGTGCATCCACTCCTTCTTACAGGAGGCGAAGGGTCACCTTCAAGGAGCTCGGCAGCGACAAAAGGCATATGCCGACAAATGTCGCCGGGAGGTCTTGTTTGACATCGGTGACAAAGTGCTACATAGCACGAAAAACCTTCGACTGAAGTCGCCAGGGGCAAGAAAACTTCTTCCGAAGTGGATTGGGCCGTTTTCCATTGTGGCACGCATCGGGCCAGTGGCATACCGATATCTTCTTCTGCCGAGTATGAAGATACATGACGTATTTCATGTGAGCCTACTGACTCCATACACAGCAGAAGGAACCCTTCAGCCACCGCCAGCAGTCCTGGCTGTCGAAGGCCAATACGAGGTCCTTCACCTACTCCAACACCGAGAGCGTACTCTTCGGTCGCGCATTGTCAGGGAGTACCTCGTTCATTGGGCCGGTTGTGGACCTGAACATAATTCATGGGAGCCTGAATCTCGGTTGCCCACAGGGGTGGTCAACGAGTACTGGAGCGAACTTGAAGCTCGCACAGATCGACGCGTGGCAGGGGGTACGACCTGAATGCGGAAAAAGTGAACAACATCCCCACAGGGCAGCAATCATGGATAGCGACATAGGAAGTTGGGGACGCCCAACATGGTTGTCACGCGGACGCTCAAGCCTAAAGGGGGGAGGCCGCTACCGGTGCTGACCTACAAGCTGCAGCTTAGGTCTAAGTACCATGCACATGTTCATGTTTAGCTGGTGATTGAAATTATAAATTTTCTCTCACAATGTTGATGACTCACTGACTGACAATCCTTCTTGTTGTTCATGATCTGGGACCGTTCATAATAAGTGGGGAGGAATGTAGCGGGAGGGCCGGTTCGGCCCTCCCACCTCGCTGGAGCGAGGGGTGGTTCCGCACCACCCCTCGCGTCAGCGAGGGCTGGCCCGCGGCCAGCACTTCGCTGGCCGCCGGCCAGCTCGCTGTCGGCCGGCTGGACGGCCGGCGGCCGGCTAAGCGACCGGCCGGCCATCGGCCGGCTAGCCACCAGCCGCCGATCGCGGCCTTAGCCTAATCGGTGGCTGAGAGGCCACGAGGGCCTCGAGGGCGAGGCCTCATGGCCTCGTGCCCTCGCCCCCCTCGCCCTCCTTGCAAAGAAAGCAAGCGCGGACGAGGGATAGGGGGAGCGAGGGTGAGGTCGAGAGAAAGCTGGCGCGAAATCGCTAGCGTGCCTCGCACGCGACGATTTCATGCTAGAATGGCAAAACATGAATTGAAGTTTGTTCTCGACAAACTTCGACATAAAATGGACAAAATAACTCATACGAACACACGAGTTTGAGATAAAAACCCTTGGTTTGGGTCCCAAAACCAGGGGTTTGGTTAAAAACAGAAATGGGCCTCTGGAGACTCGAAGTATTCGAGTCTCCCTACTCTGGGTCGATGATGACGATTGCCCCTCAGTCTTGTGAAGGGGGTAAACCCCTGACGCGGACTCATAACGCCATTCTGCGAATTCCGACGACGACTTTAGAGTAGGAGCTGGAGACTCGACCCGCTACCATATCTTAAACTATATATATCTACATATCTAATTGTATGTACATATCTCAATATCTACATCTTTATGTACATCTAAATATATTTTTATGTATATGTATATGTATATGTATATGTATATGTATATTTATATCTATATCCAAATCTATAAATATATCTATATCTATACCTATATCTATATCTATGTATATATCTATATCTATATCTACATCTATATCTATATCTATATCTATATCTATGTCTATATCT
>SZWC01006184.1:40456-52040 GCA_023375785.1 Penium margaritaceum
CTATATCTATATCTATATCTATATCTATATCTATATCTATATCTATATCTATATCTATATCTATATCTATATCTATACCTATATCTATATCTATATATGTATCTATATCTATATCTATATCTATATTTATATGTATATCTATATTTATCTGTATCTATATCTATATCTATATCTTTATCTACATGTATATGTATCACTATTATTTTTTATATATGTATACTTGTAGCTATATATCTATACTTTTATATATATATGTACCTATATCTTTATATACATATTTATACATATGTTTATATGTATATATAAATTCGTGTCTTTAGCTTTACGTATATCCTTATGTATGTGTATATATTCATTTATTTTCATCAATATTTATGGATATATCCATATTAATATATTTATAATAAATATATGTATATATATGTGAAAACCAAATCTTTTTATGTCCATATCCGTATGAATATATATATACATGTATGCATAAATCTATATGGTATGTTTAATTAAATCAATATATAATTGCACGTGTTGATTAATATCTATATATTTATCCTTATATATTATATATTTGTCTTGGTTTATATTCATTAGCATCTACATGTGTATACACATGGTCTTTTTATTTATTCTTATACCTATGTATTCTTGTCTCAAATATATGTATGATTGTGTGTATTATTAATTTTATTTCACAATAATATATCAATTTGTATCTTGTGATTTATAAAGAATAAATTCAGTTTTTTTCTTTACGCATGAATTGCGTATTTATTAGTATAGTAACAGTCAACTTTTGTTTTGAACTACTTAGACTTATACAAATAATTATTCATGAATTATTGTTTAAATAAATTAATCTTTATCTCTTTTGTTGATTGTATAGATCAAAACTCATGTGATCAATATAATACTTAACAATGAAATACCATGACTTAATGTTTTTCATTTTTGTCTACAATTTAATGGTAAGTTTTTGTTTCAAAGAATTAGACATAAAAAAATTTCCTGTCATCATAAAATTTCTCATCATTACGTGGATAAATAAAACTTAATGTTAATAATCCTCAATGTATGTGCATCATCTATGTTTCTGCTCACAATCTCTGGTACCAGATGTTTTTTGAAATGATTGTTCTGATTCAGACTTGCGTTTTTTTGGGCAGTTTGTTAGTTGGTTTCTTTGGACCAGAGCAAATCGGTGCTCGCGTGCTGATCTTCAACGTCGACGATGACTACACTATTCTCTTTGATGTTTTCGTGTTTACTGTTTATATAAGGTCTTTTTTGCGGTTAGGTTTTTTTATTTTAACCGTCAAGTATGCTTCTTCAACTTTCCTCGTCTTGCATCGTCTCTCGTTGGCTTGGAGCAGTTAGGTTTATCCAACAAAATGTCCTATCCATATCTCCGAGGATCCCCGCCTTAGCTCAATGAGACTTGTGACGCTATTCACGTCGGCATAGTTAGGTGTTACGTTCCTTTACATGATTCCGGTTTCTTGATTTGGATAAGGACTTCAACGAAAAATCTGAGCACGGGATGGTCATATCTCGAGAACTGTCGGTTTTTTCGGCTACCGCTGCAGCTGATTACTGGGTAGTTGGCCGTCGGCTTATCCGGTGAAAGTCGATCCGACTGCCTCCTTCCTGCTGCGTCTACTTCCACTTATGGGAGCGACTTGCAAAAGAATCGCGGACAGCGTTGGGGCATGGCGATCTCCGTGTTGTCGACCTTGGCCATACAAACCAGAACCTAGTTGTCGTTTGCACCAACTTGCGCGAAAAGCAATCTGACGCAAGACACACTGAAAAAAACGCCGCCTTCATAATTTCGTAGGCCCTCCGCTTTGTCAGCTCTCACGAAAAGAGAGTCGCCATACAAACTGCAAAGGGAGTATTTCGGTAACGGTATATTCGCTTGTACTGCACACTAAGTGCAAGAGGAAGTTAATGTACTGGAGTCCCCACTTTGTACAGGCTAATTGTTCAGCTGCTTTCTAAGTGTAATCATTTTAGTCTTGAACAACATTAAACAAGAGAGGTTTTTCATGCTGCGGCTTCGAATAATGGACCTCCTTGTCACGTGCACATGAACAAATCAGAGTCATGCTTTCGAGACAGCATGGCAACTAAGTAAACAGATAGGGAACACAAATGCTTGCATAAAATGGGAAATTTCTTTGAATACGTGTAAAAATCAATAATTTGTTTTATTCAAAACAAAGTTCATTTTATTCTAACCAGTTGCATCAAATTTAATCCAGCCATTTTATAGTTATTGACTCGATAACACATATACATGAAACCCAAAAGGTTCATGAGGCACACAATCTTGCTTCAATCTTCAATCATTGTCGTGGATTTTGTTACAATATTTTCATGCCCATTACATTTTAGTGTACATCTGATTAGTCTCGCCAAAATATCACGTCTCAGCTTCCGACATAGAAGAGCGAGAATGTAAACGAAGCATGAACCATGTAAAACTTGGTACACATAGATATTTATGCATCAATAAATGCATGTAAGCGGCTAGACAACCGCATTACCATTGGGCATTAAAACCATGGTATCCACGAAACCGAAGCTTTGCACTTTTCATATCAAGAAATTTAAAAATTGCACCCAAATAATAGTTTTTCAAAAGCAAAATTCCATACCCAAAACCTTGCCCACCCTCGATTGCGACATGTGTCACTAATCGATAACAACAAGCAGATTCATAGTTCCTCCGGTTCTTGCTCCCCTGTGGGATTGGAATGCCGCAATTCCCTCCCATGTTATACAAGTAACTAGACTCCATATTTTTCATGCAAGCCTTGTTGTAGGAGAATCCAAACTTACGTTTTGGTTTAGGGCTTTATTTCTACGCGAGCACCTTATGGACCTTGCGATTATGGGCCCCAACACATTCCCTCTCAATGCGTAGGAAATCCGAGGAACCCCATGTAGACCAAACGGAAACCACCCTAACATTGTCATAAAGGCCTCTCAAAAGAGATCTGTGACATTTTGAAGAGAACAATGGCCTTTACACTCAAGTTTTTTTGTGTGAGAAGTAAAAGTAATGATGGTTTAAAATACACTTGATTTTGTATGACTAGAGGATATGACATCTTAAAAAAGAATAATGTCAGATGAACGATGGAAAGTGTCCAAGTTGAGGACATGGCAAATTTAACATGAATAATGTTCATATGGAGTAAAAACCTGAGGAAATGTTTACACAACATTATAGTAAATGTGAGAAAATAGGCTATCTACCATTCATTCACCATGTTTGTTTTTAGATATTTGGTCAAATATAACTTGAAAATTTAGTTAAATGCACGTAAAAATTGGTATAGGAGACAAAAATATGTTTTTATTATAAGGAGACCTTACTAGCCTTGCTTGCCAGGGGCTTTTAAAAGAACGTAAACCACACAAAACCCAAAAACGTTTGAATGTCATGAGGGAGTATTATAAAAGATATTCAAATACGTTTTTTGGAAAACAAACCAACTTTTCGGTGAATGTACTACCAACCAACCCCAAGATGTAAGAAAAAAAATTACAGCACTAGATGGTGTAGCCCTTTGGGAGAGATATTTTGGTTCTACTATAGGTGGCACAATTGTGTTAGACCCCTTGAGAACGTTAATGCAAGGAATGCATTTCTTCATTTTTGTGATAGGAAGCATGGGTGAGGATCCTTTTGGTCAGATCATTCGGTGATCAACCTTTTTTGGATAATGGCATAAATAGAAAGATGGTTGGGCAGCACAAACTAAAAGTATGGTATATTGAAACCTCACACAGAGAGGGCTCACAAGCTCATGACACACCAAGGGAAAACACATTCTTGGAATGTGAAGACCATCGTGGCAAGGGTTTCGGTTTACCTTCCAAGGTGATTTTCCATAAACGTAGCCTCCTCCTAGCGCTTCACGCCTTCCTAGTCTTAAAAGGGCCTTAGAGGGGTCTCTACTAATGTCTTGGTCAGGTACGCTGAAGAGGGTAAGGCAAGAGCTTCATGGATGTTTAGTATGAAGCTTACAGACATGTCGAAATGTTTTTGCAAAAATCAGTCTATTGAAGGAGATGTTCCTTGAGGTGCTCTAGAGTTTTTGGCTTGCCTATGTTATTGAGGTAATCTTACTTATGAAAGGAAATTCATCTAGATTTGATTTGTTACTTTTACCTCAATTACACCAACAAAAAGATTCCATACTTTATAAGCTTCCAAATGTATTGAAGTGAAGTTCCACCAAGAGATTTATTTCTTTTCTGGCCTCCGGATTATGACCTATAGTAACTTTATAATAATGCATCATTTGAATTGATTAGGGTTCAACAAAGATTGTAGGAATTAAACCTATGTAAATCTAAGGGTCTAGGTTCCTTCATTGAGTACATTTATTACCTTTTAGTCCTTATTCTTAGGTTACATGATAAATCCTTAAGAATTTTGAGGTTCTTTTGATAAGAATAGTTGTGCAATACTGTGAAAAGCTTCTTATTCATGTGAGAGGTAGCTAGAGACATGCTCCAATCTATTACAAAATCAAACACAATATATCACATTATAGGCTCTTTGGAACATGCAGGTTTGGATGAAATCATTTGTTTGGTGTTGAATAAGAGTGACTTATTAGTCCTCATTACTCCACAAAGTAGTTGTAAATTCCAAAATGTCCTTTAACATTCTCCAAATAGGTTGCTATCCCTTTCATATTGGTTGTTAGAACAATCATGGTGATTACACCTCTTCATAAAATTCCACATGTATAATCTCATAAGGAGGCGGTCGTTAAATTGTTTTCCAAATGAGTGGTTATATCATAATACCCTACTACGCGTAATATTTGATGATTGGTTTTTTGCATCATTTCTTTGACTAAGAAAATTGGGGTCTGGAATAAATTTCATTTACCATTAATTTCAATTTATGCCGTATCCATGACACTTGATAATCGACAACGCCTCCGGTTCATTTTTTATTCGACGAACACCGAGAGAGCCGTTGCCCGACTATGGGTCTCGCGAGAAAAAATGGTGAGACTTCGCGCGTCAACTAGGTGTCGTGTAACTGCCATACGTGAAACTGGCAAGAATTCGGGTTCCTTGGCACAACAGCGAATTCGGTTAACATGGTGAATTCCTTTTGTCTTTAATACACTCCCCACCATGGATCGTTTTCTCACTAAGGTGTCTTCGGAGGAGTGAGTAGACCGCATTATGAATGCAACAAGGCAGGCTCCACCTTTGCAAGCTCCTCGTGCAAGGCGTCCTATGGGTCGCCCTCGCAAACCGCTAGTTATATCTTTGGACAAAACATAGGCCACGCGTCAAAACCTTATGGCGTACAACTCTACGTAGAACACCGCCGGTTCGTTGGCGTCGCCTACGACACTCCCTGCTGACGTCCGTCTTGTCATCGGCGCTGGGCAGAATGAGGTTTCGCAATGCCGCATTCATGATGGTGTGCCCGTCATCAATGTGGTTTCATCTTCACGTCCAAAGGCTCCATCTTCCCCTACCGTTATAATGGTATCATCTTCAACCATGCCTCTCGAAGTGAAGTCAACGTCACCGTCGTGGACTCCAGCTGTTGTATCTTCCTCTAGTGTTTTCGCTGTTGCTTCTTCCCCTCCTCGCATGCCGCGGTTCACCGCAACTGTGAAGGGCAAGGCTCATGCGCTGCTGATTCCTCCGTCTTTTGATCAGGACATGCCAATGATGCCACAACGTGAACGTCCACGTCGTCCGGGACCAGACGTCATCGACATGGACCCATCTCCAGAATCGTCCAAGAATCACATTCAAGCGATGAATCAAAGGACACCGAATGCCTTGTTTTGACCTTGAGGAAAAAAACTTCATCCGGCACGTGGTCAAACTCCACGACCGGTGTGAAACGTGGTCGTTATGCCAACTGGTTTGGTAGCAGCCACTTTGTAATAACCTTTAGCGCCTTCAAATTCCCACTGTCTGCTTATGTCGCCGTCAAACATCTACGATTGACGTTTCGCACGCTGAATGGATATTTGGTTTACTATCGTCTCTACATGAGCAATGTCCTCGTATTGTTCGAGCTTGACACGAAGGTGGTGAAGAAGTAGAACGAGATGGCGATGATCGAGTTCGTGGCGGTAATGCTTGCTCCACCTGTGACCGGCAAAAAACGAAGGCAGGGGTAGTAGGGCAAGCGTGTGTGGATGGCTAACCATCCGATCATGACGACAAAGATTACAAAGAAAATGACAAAGGCTCGCAATGCTGACATTGCTCTGAACTCAAAAGTCATCTGTCAAGAGATCCGCAGAGACATCTTCCGTCATGCGCCCGTCGAGCGGTAGTGATTGGGTGCTCGAGCTTTCGACAGGCAGTGGGTCCACAATTTTCTCACTCTCCAACTTGGTTGGGCGTTGCATGCTAGCACGATAGCCGCGCAGAAGTTGCGTGCAGACTTTAAAGAAAAAAATCTCATGTTCCATCGTCGATGTGCATGCATGGTGAGGATGTATAGCATCAAGCCATTTTTTTGTGTTGAACGCAAATCACACTAGCGTCATGCTTCTGCTATTGGCGGGACACACGTATGCTCCACTTGGATTCGAGGACATCAACATCCTTGGTATGGTTGACAAGTGCGCCATCACGACCCTTGTCACGTCATCCATGATCGGGGAGCTGTTGCCCATGCAGCTCATATCCGAGGGGAAAACTCCTCGCTTGCTCCCATAGGATCTGCATGCGGAAAAATTTCACGATGCAGGGTGGCATATGACATAGACCCCATCACACTGGGCGAAAGGGGAAACGACAAAGGACTTAGTGCGTAACATTTTGATGACGTACTTCAAGCGTACGTGTGTAGTCTTAGGTACCTGTTAGGGTGATGTAAACATCTTACTAGTGTTAGACGCGTCTGCACTGTAGCGGCGTTTTCCTAGAGTGGCTCAATGAAAATTTCCTGTTGATGTAGATGGTGTACGTGCCGCCTGGATGCACAGGAAATGCGCAGACTGCTGATATGGGACTTATGCGTCCGTTCAAGAACAAGCTCGAGGAACTGTTCGCTGTACGGGACACTCAGCTTTGCGAGGTAGGAATGTCGATGCTCATCGATATGAAAGAGCTGAAAGAGGCTACGTGTGAGTGGTTCTTGGAGGCTTGGAAGTACGTGTGATACCGGGCCCATGGTGAAAACGCATGGGCCAAGGCCAACTTTTCTCATGTAATTGACCCGGATTTCTAGCGTTCTGTTGTCCCATACGCAGGGGACACGTATGAGGAAGATGATGAGCTGGTGTAATTTTTCCTTTAATACTTCAATGAGGAATAGGTTTTGGCACGTTGCTTCTCATCCCTTCACCGTCCACCTCTTCATCCCACATGTTTATCGTCCACATTCCACTTTTACTTTTCGACGAATACAAAATAGTGATTTTTCCAGCCAAATGTCACCTAATACTAACCTTCGAAGGTAGATGTTCAACCCTTTTGGGAAATGTTTCATCCTATCTTTCTTCAACGAGTTTGAGCATCACAAATTAGGACTGAACCGAATTATTGTTGAAAGCCATCTTAAATAAAGGTAAAGTATGCAAGATGTTACTATTGCTTTGAAAATAGTAAAACCCAGTTAAATGGTAGATCGTGCGAATGCGTGGTGTAATTATAAAATCTCTCTCCATTGCCCATCAATCTAAATGCTTTAGGTCCAAATTCTTTTAAGTGATAGCTCATTCCTCAATAATGGAGTTTTGTTTTGTAGCATATCTGGAAAGACTACGTCTATAAGGAAATGTTTTGTAATGGGAGATTTGTATTGAAGGAAAAGTGAACTTGCAAACATCAGCATATTGTGTATGGAACCCCCTACTCAATATGTTTAAAACATTTAAGGTATGAATGGGAAAGACAATGCGATATGGTGATGACGATTTATTCATAGTGTTTTGACAACCACATTTTACCATCTTCGTAATGTTTGTTCCATTGATGGCTTCAACATATTATTTGAAGTTAGGGAGGTAGCTAGTTGTCCCTCACATTCAAAGAGTGTTGGATCACCCTCTTCGAACTGACAAATGACAAACAAAGATAGGCCTATGAGCGTGTTGATGAATTCATGAAGCACATTATGGATTGTTGTTGCCGTTTGGTGAAATTTCTCCATTAAATGCTTCACAGATAATCCACGGCACACGCGTTGTAGTTATATGAATAGGTCTTCATCACCTGTGAATTGCATGTCCTATAACATAGAGCAGATGGTCCATTCCTTGACCATGCAACATGCTACATGAGAAATTGTTGTTCGTAATGGCTGTATATGCGACATGATAACATTTCTCAAATGTGAAACTTGAGGACCGGAGGTCTGGATTTTGCACACGTTTTCCATATTATTTGAGTTACTTGTTCATAATCCAAAAATTTGTGGGAAATTAGTCCTTGCCTCTCTTAGGCGAGCCATAACTCAAAGAGGCAACAAACACTTCGCTCGTACGGTTAACGAAGAGGGCGTTTTGTCTGATGGTTTGAATGATTGGAAACAAATGTATTGTGGTAGAAAGGCCTTGATGGACCTCAATGGCCTCAAAGCCCCTCCAGCGGCCTGACATGAAGCCGGGCATACAGTTTGTGAAGAGGCAAACCTTGAATACCCATCAAGCCTAAAAAATCTGATTGTCTTATATGCGATTGCCTTTAGAAGACCTTAGATAGGCATCTGTAAGGCCGGTCAAAATTGAATCTTACAATTTTCTGATACCTTTGCAAAGGTTAGGTGGTACTTGCATAGGTCTGAAAAGTACGACTTGTTTCTTTTGGCACGGACGGACATGCGAATGGACCCATCAACTCACCACCACCAGTTCGGGCGTGATGACCTCGATATTTGTGAAGGAAACCCTTAGATTCATCTAAGGGTTTTATTTTTTCTCGAACAGTTTTGCTTCCCGCCATTGTTGCTGTAGAATCAATCTCGATGGGCTTTATTCAGGCTTCGCACCATTCCTACCAGATTGCCGTAGGCGGTAAGGAAATTTTCTCACGAAGCCCATGCAGGTCCAGTTTATGGACCTATTTTTGCATTGATTGTGTTTTGCTGGGTGCAAAAAAGCTCTATATGGAAGTAAAGTACTTTCCCGAAAGGGCAAGGTTTACATGTGATGCAAGGGGTGGGCAAAAGAGGTTTTGGTCCTGTTTTTTCAAGTTTATCATCATTTTTTCTATATGCCATCTGCATAATAACTCTGATGGCATCTTTTCTTTGAGAAACGGACAAGCGACACGTCATCCAACGCTCCTCAAGCCAAAGCTTCCCTTCTCCCCTACACATGACCCCGTCGGCGGAATGTGCTGAATCTGGCTGTTTTAGGGTACGTGACCACGAGAACTCACCATTTTCTAATTTGTCAACCGCAGCTCAAACGAATGCAATGATGCAGCTTACGTGAATGATCTGTTGCATGAGCGCGAAACCGAGCTACAGCAAAGCAGCACCGGGTTCAGTGGGCATTTGTAGCGGCAATACGTTACCCGCTTCTATTTCGAAAATGGCCGCATATCGTTATTCTGTAGCAATGGTGCGACGCCTTACTCATCCGCGTAAACTTTAAAGTTCGAGCGCATCCCTCACTCAGTACATTCTGGAACAGGACCTGTACCTGAGACGAGTACCGGACACATTGCGTCCTCGAGTTCTCAATGCCGACCGCCTCCGGATCACCTTTCTGGTCCGAGTCCTGCCCCGTCTTGCCCGAACAACAGATTTCTTGGTCCATTCGCTACCCTCACATCTGGCCCCCAGCCACTGGCCATGGCAACTGCAGCAGCCTCCGCCGCAGCCTCCCCTGCCCTGCGCTGCTGCCTCCCGCACACCCAAGGCTATCCTCATTATTACGCATCATCGGCAATTCAGCAGCTCGTAGCGAGACCAGATCCGCCGAATTCCGCTCGCCTGCGGGCAACCTCGGCGGCGTCCTTTCCTCGACCTGACCGGCGGAGGTCGTCGACGTCTTCGACTCCCCTCCCTCCTCGACCTACCCCTGGCGCTTCTGCCGCCACCTCCGCCTGTGGGGCGAGCATCAGCAACAGCAGCGATCGGCACGCTCTCCTCTCGTACTGCCCCGCTGCTCCTCATGAGCAGCAGCAGCGCCCTCAGCACCATCTCCCCGTCGCTTCTGCCGCTGCCGTTGGATGCGCCTACTCTGGAACCGTGCGCCAGCGTTGCAGCCTGATCGGCGTGTGGGCTTGCAGGATGGCGGTGGCATCGGCAACGCCAGCCGCGCATGGGGTCGGGGCATCATCACCCCCTCTCTGCCGCGTACGTCGTGCCCTCCGGCCTGCCCGTACAATGTGGGATCGAGTCCTTGTTCCACAGCAGAGCGTAGCGACGCTTAGGCGCTCGTGCAGTCGCCTGGGGGCTGGCTCGTTCATGGCCTGCAGCGGAGGCGGCGGCGGCGGCGGCCGCGGTGACAGGGGTGGCGTCGGTTGTGGCACACCGGTCGATTGCGCACAGCATGTCATGGACGGTTGGAGCACCGGAGTTGTTGATGGGCGAGGAGGACAAGCGCAAGACCGAGGGCATGAGGCAGGGCAAGAGGTAGTGCATGGTCGCCATCAGCAAGCGGGAGGCGAGGAGGGGAGGCGGGAAGGTAAGCTCGCAGAAGGGAACTCTGAGGAATGTCGTTGGAGTCCAAAGGACTGGACGTTCAGGGTGGCACTGGGCATCTGTTGCGTGCTGCAGGCTACGAAAGCAATTGCCGCACAGGTACAAGACTTCCATTCTGCTTCAACAGCAGCAGCAGCAGCAGCAGCAGCAGCAGCAGCAGCAGAAGCAACAGCAGCGGCAGCTGCAAGAAAAGAGAGGCTGGTCCTGGCTTCTGCTGGAGCTGCACGTGTCTTGCCCCCACAACCGCAATCAGATCGCGTCCAGAGCTTCGGAAGCAGAGGGATCACTTTCCGGACCAGGCCTTTTGCCTCCATGGCTGCCGTCGCATTGGGCTGCGCCATGTTCTGCCTTGGGTCGTGGCTGGCTCTGCCCTCCTCAAGCCTGGCGTCCAGTGTCCCTGTCTCGCCTACGGCAGCAGCAGCGGCGGGAGCAGCGGCTGCAGCGCCCCTTGAATCAGCATCGGCTGCGGTTGTCCCTGCTGTGGCCGCCGCGGCTGCTGGCATGACGGAGGCTGTGGTGTCCGGCAGCAGCGCGGGAGCTGCCACAGCTGCCCTGCTGGGGGCTGCGGCTGGCGCAGGCGCTTCAACGGCAGCGGGCGCGTTGGAGGGAGCGGTAGGAGGGCTCGTAGGGGGGATGGCGGGAGGCCTGACTGGGGGAGGTGGTGCCGGCGGTGCTGCTGCTGCTGCTGCCGTTTCGGCAGGTTCTGGTGTGAGTGCATGGTTGGTGGAGGCAGGGCCAACGGCGGGCGCGCTGTGGCGTGTGGTTCGGCAGCAGGGCATTTTGCTGACGGGCCTGCTTGCGCTGTCTGCGTTCTTCTCCATGGCTGAGACCTCCATCACCACTCTGTGGCCATGGAAGGTGTGTGCTTGTGCTTGTGCTTGTGCTTGCGTGTGTGGGTGGGTGTGTGTGGGGGGGGGG
>SZWC01006184.1:85896-104908 GCA_023375785.1 Penium margaritaceum
CTGGGTCTGGAACCGGGTTCCCCACGATCCCCTTCCCCTTCAGTCCACGCCCTATCAGGACTGGTGCGGTCGGCGTGCTGACCTCCGCCCGGCTCGCGTCTGGGGCTGCGTGGCCGTTGTGTGGCTGCCCGCCCCACAGCAGGGTGGCAAGCTCGCCCCCCGCGGACGCCCCTGCACCTTTCTCGGTGTGTCTCGTCAGTCCAAGCCCTGGCGCTTCTGGGACCCATCCCGACACTCACCGTCAAGTCCCGCGATGCCCTCTTCTTTGAGGACCTGTTTTCCTGCGACCTCATCCGCTCCTGCTCGTCCGTGTCCCTCCCGTCGCGTGGGGGAGTGGTGAGTCCATCCTCTGTCCTGTCGCTTCCGGGTGACACATCACTCCGTCCCTCTGAGCCGGTAGCCCCGGTCGCGTCCGCTGGCCCCTCCGAGCCAGCTGCCCCAGTCGCGTCCGCTGGCCCCTCCGGGCCAGCTGTCCCAGTCGCGTCCGCTGGCCCCTCCGGGCCGGCAGCATCAGTCGCTTCCGATGGCCCCTCCGGGCCGACAGCCCCAGTCGCGTCCGCTGGCCCCTCTAGGCCAGCGACCCAGTCGCGTCCGCTGGCCCCTCCGGGCCAGCAGCCCCAGTCGCTTCCGATGGCCCCTCTGGGCCGACAGCCCCAGTCGCCTCTGCTGGACCCTCCGGGCCAGCTGTCCCAGTAGCGTCCGCTGGCCCCTCCGGGCCAGCAGCCCTAGTTGCTTGCGATGGTCCCTCTGGGCCGACAGCCCCAGTCGCCTCCGCTGGCCCCTCCGCGCCGGCAGCCCCAGTCGCGTCCGCTCGCCCCTCTGGGCCGGCAGCCCAAGCTGTGTCCGCTGGCCCCTCTGGCCCAGCAGCCCCTGTCACGTCCGCTGGCCCCTCTGGGCCAGCAGAGCCTGTTGCATCTGCTGGCTCCTTCGGGCCAACTGGCCCCTCCGGGCCAGCAGCGCCTGTCGCGTCCGGCGTTGCTGGTTCCTCCGGACCAGTAGCCCCGTCCGCCTCCGTCAAGCCGACGGACTCAACACCATCTTCTGCCCGACTGCACTACACACGTGGCCCAGGTGGCAGCCTCCGACCTCGACCGACAGTGAGCGAGCAGACCGTCGCTCCCGTCCCGTGGCGCCTCGACCCCCTGTGGCTCCACGTGTCTCCTCCACTCCCACGGTCGTGAGTAGGGACCCTGGCACAAAGGCTCTCGGATTGACCATTTCTGCCATCATCGCAGACCTTCACCCGGGTTCTACATTGGGGTAGGCCATGCTTCATCACGAGTATCGGCATGCTGTTCTGGCTGCACTCACCCGCATCCCACCTGGGGCTCGTGATGCACACGCCCTCTCAGTCCGGTCCACAGCGCGCCCAGAGGACCCTTCCACCCTACGCGAGGCTCGAGCCTCCCCTGAGGCCGCACATTGGGATGCTGCCTGTGCCGAGGAGCTCGCCGCTATCCGACAGCACCACGTGTATGACTTCGTCGACCTCCCTTCAGGTCGGAAGGCCATTGGTGCCAAGTGGGTCTTTCGGCGTAAGTGGAAGCCTGATGGATCCCTGGACAAGTACAAGGCCCGTCTTACAACAAAGGGGTTTGTTCAGGTCCCTGGGGTCGATTACGACCAGATCTTCACCCCAGTTGGTCGGTTCTCCACTAGCCGGGCGCTCTTCAGCCTGGTTGCCCAGCACGGGTGGGAGCTGCATCAGATGGACGTGAGCAATACATTCCTCCATGGCTCACTAGAGGGTGAGGAGCTCTACATAACGTAGCCCCCAGGCTTCGACGACGACACTGTGAGAGTTTGGCGGCTGCGGAAGGCCCTCTATGGCCTGAAGCAGTCGCCTCGGTGCTTGAACCAGGAGATCAGCAGTACGCTTCTCCGTGGTGGCCTCTAGCGCAGCACCGCTGACCCCGCACTGTTCGTCAGCCCCCGAGGTCAGACCTTCACCGCGGTTCTGGTCTACGTTGACGATCTCCTCACTGCTTCGCCAGACGCGGCCACCATCCAGCGCGTCAAGGACTTGCTGCACGCCGCCTACCAGATGAAGGATCTCGGGTCTGCCCGAGTCTTCCTGGGCATGGAGCTCGAGCATGATCGCTCTTAGGGCATCCTGCACGTCCACCAGGCTGCCTATGTGCAGACCCTGTCCACTCGCTTTGCCGAGGACTTGCCCCTCATGCCTAGCGCATCTTCACCCATGTCACCCGATGGCCAGGTGAAGTTGAAGAGTCATGACCAAGCTGTTGTGGGGGAGCCAGTTGATGTGACCACGTATCTGCGGGTCATCGGGTCACTGATGTTCCTTGCGACGACGACGCGCCCAGACATCGCGTTCGCCGTCAACCTCCTGGCCCAATTCTCTCAGGACCCGCGTCACCTCCACTTTGAGGCCGCGATCCGAGTGCTGCGCTATGTCGTCTCGACCCCTCAGCGAGGTCTCATGTTCCGCCGTCAGCCGTCCATCGTCGCAGTGGGCTACACCGACAATGACTGGCCCGACAGTCCAGACGGTAAGAGTCGCATGGGCTGGACTTTTCTGGTCGGGGGCACATCTGTGTCTTAGCGCAGTGGCAAGCAGGGGTGCATTGCACGCAGCACTGCTGAGGCTGAGTACGTGGCACTTGGCTCAGGCGCGTGTGAGAGTGTGTGGTTGCGTCGTCTGCTGTCCGAGTTGCGTCAGTCTGTCGCATCCATCACCTTGCATTGGGACAATGAGAGTGCCATGGCCATCGCCGACAATGACGGTGTGCATCACACACGCACAGAGCACATCAATGTTGAGTATCACTATGTACGTTCGTTGTTGCATGACGACAGCATCAGCATCGTCTGGGTTGAGACAGCACGACAGCTGGCTGACTTCCTAACCAAGGCACTGAAGAGGGACTCGTTCAAGACGGCTGTGAGTTCAGTCGGCGTGCGTCCGTGAGTCGTCCTCTTTGTCTCTGCCTGTGTCTCTGCGTACCTTGGGGGAGTCTGGATGTTGACCGTTTCTCTGCCCGCCCATGTACACTATGCCTGTGAGTCATGGGGGAGTGTTGGTTTTTTGCGCATCCCTCATTGTGCTCTGTTGTGTCCTCCCGGCTTGTGTACATCGGCGTGCAGATGACTGACGGCGAGACTCGACGCTGATGGAGCGTCATCCGGTGGAGCCGACGCACGCGGAGGTCTACTCGCAGTTCGCTGGAGCCTCCTCTCTCCGGCGACGTGCTCAGCTCCATCGGCAGGCCTCCTCGGCAGTCGTGCCGCCGGCGGTCACTGCCACCGCAAATTGTTGTATGCATGCGTCCAGCGCGTCCCGTCGCGTCTGCGTCGTCATGCTCTGCCTAGGGTCCGTGTTGCGTGCTGCATGGTCCTGTTCGGCGTCATAGACCACCGTAGGCGCTGCCTGGGTTCGGGTAGCAATAACTCTTTGCTACTATTTTTCTAGCTGATTCTGACCACACGACTACGTTCGCAGCGTTGGTATTATGTATGGTCCAGTTTTCAGGCAAAACGGACGACGCCCGGGTTTTGGGCTGTCGGGCGTCTCGCAGGGTTCACCGAGAAAACCCTGCCTGCCAGAAAATAGGTCCACAGCTATTTTCTGATTGGCTGGTTAGTTGAGTAACAACTTCTACACTAGTGGGGGGGAGCCTAGAACTTGGAGGGGTCTCCCATTGTTGCTCATTCTTCATTCCTAATCAGTTACTATCAGTTTTCAGCTGCTTTCTGGCACTAACTCTGGCGCGCGCGTTTATGAGTAACAAACCCAAAGCTTCCAGACTTAGACTCTAGAGCAGCAGACTGAGGGGGCAGCTGACTTAAGCAACGAGCGTGGAAGCCCGCACGCTGCATCAACAACGTTGCTGCCCCAACCTGCTGCCTAGGCTTTCTATTTGGACTGACACGCCTGTAGCTTTCCCAGGTAGAGCCATTGTTAGTCATTCTGTTCAGATGTGTGTAATATGTGTGGAGACAAGAGGTCACATAGTTGTGAGTGGCCAATGAACTTCAACACTCCCACATGACCCGCAGACAATACTCCACACACGCACGAACACCACAAGGGAATCACGAGAGGTGACGGGGACATACTGGACCAAATCAGCCTGGATCATGTGGACTGATAAGACCAACAGAGTGAACAACACCTTTGAACACATTACGACTGAGGGCCTTTGTGAGGAAGTCAGCTCTCTGAGACGGTGTGTCCACCCAAGTGACCTGGACTATGCCAGCAGCAATGCACTGGCGAACAAAGTGATGCTCCACATTGATGTGCTTGGTGCGTGAATGATGCATGCCACTATTTTCAGCAATGGGTTTCGTGCTTTGGTTATCACAACGCAACGTGATACAACGAATGGGTACACGCAATTGCTACAACAGATGACATAGCTAGACAGCTTCACATGTGCCTGCACCAAGCGCAACATACTCAGCCTCAGCGATACTACGAGCGACACACCCTTGTTTGCCACTTTTCCAGGAGACTATAGTGCCACCGACAAGAAATATGTAGCCTGTTCGGCTGTGAGCATCAGAGTCATGTGCCTAGTCACTGTCCGTGAACCCGTCAACGACAACCGAGGGCTGTGCACGAAAGTACAGGCCGATGCGGGGGGTGGAGAGGACATAGCGCACTAACTGCAACGCCGCCTCAAGGTGACGCTCACGGGGGCACTAGGAGAACTGGGAAAGGAAATTCACAGCGAATGCCACGTCTGCACGAGTGGTCGTGGCAAGATACATCAAACACCCAATGACACGGAGGTAATCAGTCACATTGACCATCTCCCCCAGCGTGGACATGTCCCGTGACTTCAGTAAGGAGTGACCAGTGGGTGTCATGGGAGTGGATGTAGTGGGGACGGAAGTAAGAAGCGGGGCAAATCGCTCCCCCACGCTGCGTACATATGCAGCCTTGTGGACATGCAAGGTGCGACGCCCCCGGTCTCGTTCCAGCTCCATGCCAAGAAAGACTCGAGCCGGTCCAAGATCCTTCATCTTGTATGTTGCCTGAAGAAGTGCCTTTGCTGCTGCGACAGAGGCAGGATCAGGAGAGGCAATGAGAAGGTCATCTGCGTAGACAAGGATGGCGACAAGTGGCTTGATGGGGCCACTGAGGAACAGCGCTGGATCCACTGTGCTCCGTCTGTATCCTCCATTTTCAAGGGTCGCTGTGATTTCTTGGTTCCAACACAGTGGGGACTGTTTCAGCCCATAGAGGGCTTTGCGCAAGCGCCACACCCGGTTTGTTCCATCTGAGAAGCCAGGTGGTTGCACCATGTAAATCTCCTCATCCAACCTACCATGGAGGAAGGCATTGTTAACATCCATCTGCTCGAGCTCCCGGTCATGCTGAGCAACCAGGCTCAAGAGAGCCCTGGCCGTGGTGTATCGACCAACTGGGGCAAAGGTCTCGTCAAAGTCGACACCAGGGATCTGAGAGAACCCCTTTGCGGTGAGACGTACCTCGTAGCATTCAACAGTGTTGTCAGGATTCAGTTTACGACGATACACCCACTTTGCCGCAACTGCCTTGCGACCCGGTGGGAGATCAACAAGCTCGTATACCTTGTGCTCAGAAAGTGCATCAAGTTCAGCCTTCATGGCCTTCTCCCAAAGAGAGGAGTCAGAGGCCATGCGCGCTGTTTGCATAGTCAGAGGCTCAGGTGGTAGGCGGGAGAGCCCAGCAGTAGTAAAGCCTGATGCGACGTATCAAGCCACTGATGAGGACAGAGCTGAATGGAACTCATCCTCAACAAGAGAGTACCACAGTGTAGTGCTGGGGTGGATGATAGATGCAGCAGTGGACAGAGAGGAGACAGCGAGGCCGAGAGCCCGGAGACCAGGGTCCCCAGAGACCACTGGATGTGACTGAGAGGGGAGTGCACGGAGGCGCCCGCCGCGAGTGTAGGGTGACACCGGTGGAATGGACGGTGCACGCAAGGAGGCGGAAGAAACATCAGGGTGTGACTGCGCAGCCGGAGGTGGGGAGGCCGCAAGATCAGATTGTGGAGAGAGAGCACGTGGCGGAGAGACAGCGCCAGGTGGGGAAACAGAAGATGCAGATGAGTCAGCATCAGGCAAAGAAGGAGGCGACCGGGGAGAGGACGCAGTGAGAGGGACAGACGATATAGAGGACGAAGAGGACTGAGGAGGAGAGGACGAGGGCATGGCCAAACTCGGTGCAGTGGACGAGGTGACGTGAGGCGCCGAGGTGACAGGAGGCGACGAGGGACACACAGAGGAGAGCACGGAAGGCCCAAGGGGCAGAGAACCACCCCCACTCCGAGAGGGCGGAGCGAGGGAGGCACCAAGGTGGGGAGTGTCACGTTCAAACAGGTGCTCACAGAACAGGGCATCACGAGACTCAATGACACGGCATCGGGAAGGGTCCCAGAAACGCCATGCTTTGGAGAAGGGGGAGATGCCCAGAAAGAGGCAGAGCCGGCCACGAGGTGACAGCTTGCCATCGTGATGGTCAGAGGGGACCCACACGGAGGCAAGACAGCCCTAGACACGGGCAAGGCGAAGATCGGCACGCTGACTAGTCCAGCGTTCGAAGGGAGTGACAGAGTGTGGAAGGGGGCCATGAGGGACACGGTTCCAGACCCAAGTGATATACGACATTGCCTCAAAGACAAAGAGAGGGGATTGGCCGGAGGCAGAGAGGAGGGAACACACACCATCAGCATGGGTGCGATTTCAGCGCTCAGAGACACCATTTTGTTGGGGATTATAAGGGGCAGAGGAATCGACCCGTACACCACGAGAGGAGAGGAAACGAGAGGTGGGACCAAAGGACTCACCACCACGATCACTGCGAAAGACACGCAGGGATCTGTTACAAGTACGCTCTCACGACCGTCAGTGACATCGCTTTTGTGACAAAGTGGAAAGACCCAGCGGTAGCGGGAGAAATCATCAGTCAAGCAAAGGACGTAACGACCAAGGCTGCCAAGGAAGTCATCGGGCAAGGGGCCTATGACGTCAGCATGCACTAGATCAAGGGGTTGAGCGGTATTGGACTCAGAGGTGGAAAATGGGGAGCGGTGCATCTTGCCACTAGCACAGTCAAGACAGGTGGAAGTGCAGGGAGGTGCAAACGTGGCGGTGTCCAGGCCGTGGGCTGGCCAAAGGCGAAGGAGGCGCTGAATGGCAGCGGTGTGAATATGGCAGAGACGACGATGCAGGAGATCAGTGTGCTCAGGAGACAAGGAAGGTGCAATGTGAACAAGATCAGATGCAGCGGAAGTGGAGGGCAACGTGAGCGGGACGCGGAACAGGCGATCAAAGCGCACACCACGAAGAACAACACGGCCAGACGAGCGAAGAGAGATAGAGGCAAGGCCACAGCTGGAGGAAAAGTCCATGCCCTGGTCGTCAAGGGTGGTCACAGAGAGAAGGCTGACCTCAAGATCAGGCACGTACAAGACGTCAGGAAGATAGTCAGTACAACCAGGACCCACAAAGCGTACCACACCAACACCTTGGACAGGGAGTAACTGGCCAGAGCCACTGCGGACAGAGCGTACGAACTGAACAGGGCCAAGGGAAACGAAGGATGAGCAATAGGAGGTCATGTGATGAGTGGCCCCAGAATCGATGATCCAGAGGCCGGGCGAGGCACGAGTGGTGGGGAGGACAAGACAGACAGCGACAGTGCCGCGGGAAGAGACAGAGGATGAGCGACCAAGACGTGCAGGGTATGTATGTGACTGCCATTCCTCAATCCAGGCACAATCATCAGGCAATTCCCCTTCAACACGACCAGAGGAATCACCGCGAAGGGTGTCCTGAGACTCACAAACAAACACATGAGACTGGCCACTCACACTCTCACCTCCCTAAGAGCGAAGGTGAAGAAGCTCCGCCAACCGACGTTCAAGCGTGCGCTCCTCGTCACGGCGATTAGAGGAGCGCTCTGAGGAGAGGTCGGAGGAGCGGTCAGAGAAGTGCCCGTCGTCACGTGCCCAATGGGGTACGTGATAGTGGGAGGGCGGAGGTCCATAGTACGGTGGTCCAGATGGAGGAGGAATCCAGTCCTACGGGGTGGGTATTGGAGGTGTTGGGTGTAAGGGGGCAGAGGTGGTGGAAAGGGCAGAGCCAGTGGAGGAGGAGGAGGCTGCAGTCACCGCAGCAGCGGTAGAGGAGGCAGCAGCACCGGTGCGCGCCCAGTGAGCGCGCACGGAGGAGGCCAACCGTGCATCATCACGAGGGGCAGGGCATTTTGGTGCAGATTGACCAGAGGCACCACAGTTCCAACAGGTGACGTCAGCAATAGTGATGGTCGAATTCTTGCCACCGCGTCCACCCCCACGGCCTTTACCCCCTCGACCGCCCCCCGACCGGAGCCGCCACCCCCACTTTGGGAAGAACCTTGAGTGGAATGAGCTGGCGCCTGCGAAGAGGACGAAGGAGAAGAGGCTGCGACAGAGGAGGATGAGGAGGAGGTGGTGTCAGCAGCCAACGCAGCGCGACGCATGCGCTTGTTCGGGAGGGCATTCCACCAGTCCGTCAGGCGCGAGGCAGTAAAGTCAAAGAGGGGGCCGATCCCAGTTGGGGAATCAGCAGGGAAAGGTTCAGAGGCAAAACGCTCAAGCTCAGCCTGGGAGACATGGAGATACAAATCAGACAGCTCAGGAATGAGGCCAGCAACGATGGAGAGGCAGGCGGAAAGAGGACCTGGAGCAGCCCTTCCGAGGTCTCGCAGTAGGCGTAGACTACGCGCCAAATACTCATCTGCTGTCTCATCCGCATGCATCTGCAAGGTGTTGAATTGCACTGTGAGGGCACTTTGGGCAGCGTGCCCAGTTACTGTCTTGCGGTGGCGGATGAGGGCGTAGGGGCCAACAGGATCAGCTAGCGTGCCGCGGGAGGGGTCTACGTTGTACGTACCAATGTCGTCGAGGAGATTTTCTGGACTTGCATTGATGAGTGCGCGCACAACGCGTGCTGCCTCTGTCGGTTGTGGCACAAACGGCGCCTTGGCAGGCGAGTAGTACTCCCAGAGAAGCTCACCCTGGGCCCACGCGCCAAAGTGAGTTTCCCAGGATGTGAACGTGAGCTTGGGAGTGAAGTGTGGTGGTGGAGTTTCAAAGTCTTTCTGTCGAGCTGGAAGCAGGGGACGGGCAAAGGCTGCTGCTGAGAGAGAGGGAGAGGAAGAGTTGGCAACGGTGTCACCAGGAGGAGCAGACGAGTCTGCTTAGGTAGATTTTGTGGCAGGTAGAACCGCAGCAAAGGTAGAAATGGTACGCAGTTTCTCAATAACCAGTGCGGCCACTGTGACAGCTAGCTCATGCTGCGCTTCCTGTTCCCTATGAAGCTCATCCTCAGCTTTGCGGCGTTCTGCTTCAGCCTCACTAAGAGCGGCCTGGAGGGCCTCTATAGTTTCCTCTGGTGCAAGCATGATGAGAGATGGAATAGGAGTTGAGAGTGAAAGGAGAGCAGAGGGTCAATTTGAAGGTAATGCTCACCAAGCTAGTGATGCGGGAGAAGGTTGAAGAGCGACGGCACGACAGCAATAGCCGAGGAAAACAGAACGGCCACCCAACCCGCAACCACCACGGTAAGGCACAAGACTCCTGTCATTGTTGCTCCAGCGACTGCAGTGGTGGAAGATGCCACGAGGATGCCGGTGGTGATGGGTGAAGCTGCGTCACGCAGTGCACCAGTAGGCGTTAGCATTGCTGAGGCAGTGGACGCTCAGATAGAACCAACGGAGCTAGAAATGGCGTCCGTTGCTGTGGAGGCTGCTGTGGCAATGGATGCAGCGGCAGCTGTAATCTGTGTGGCGATGTTGGCGGCAGCAGTTGCAAGCAGAGTGAGTGAGGTAGCATTTTGTGCGTATGCTTCAGCAGCTCTGCCAACGGCCGTCTGTGCAGGGGCACGGCAGGCCCTTGCTGTCGCAGCGAAGGTGGCTGCAGCACCAGTTGCTGTGTCAAGGATAGCGCCGGCTAAGCTGATTGAGTCAGTGTGAACGGGGAGCACCGGAATGACTCCGGGAACCTCAGGTGCAGTAGATGATTTATCTGGTCCTGCAGCAGTAGAGGGAGGAGGAGGAATGGGTGAAGCGGACGGTTCAGGATGTTGACATGGTGTGCCCCTTGCCATGAGTGCCGTTTAGTGTACTCCCTGGTTTGACCACTGAGGAGTGGTCGAACACCTGATATGACTTTAGATTTGGATTCCTTGGATTTTTCCATGCAGGATCGAGCTTTGAATCGCTCGATTTGAGTGAGTATTCAGAAAGTTAGCCTAGCCCGAAATTTGGGTGTTGGGGGGTGGAATCTTGGACCCGCCATGGGTGGCGGGATAATCCACCACCAGTGATCCGAGTTCGTCTCCAACGACCCCCAAATGCACTAGGGCCATAAAGAAAGCAACCAGAAGACTCTCCTTGACCAGGGTAAAATTCTCCTTGACTTCTGGGCAAGGAAAGGCGCTTCGACGAGTCATCGTCGAAGCGCCTCCCGTTGCCTAGCGTGCAACGCAAGGTGGGCGGTTCCACCAAGGGTTACTTCGACAGCCGTAGCAGGGGCTCTACTGCTCTGTTTTGGGCGGGCTTGGATGCGTTGGAAAGCTTAGTTCACAGGCTATAAGGATCTGATGTAATCTCACTATGCTAACTAACAAAAACTTGCTTCGATTCAGATCTACTGAATGCGACGTGTTCTGCCCACTCACATCCGTGATCCTTGTGCTCCACACTCTTCACCATTGGTGTCCCTTGGCTGCCCCAAACACTGGTAGTGTGCATCAGCAAGAGCTAGGCATCCTTGAGGGTGCCTCCACACCCACTAGAGCCAACACAGGAGGTGGAGAACTGCTAGTGGGTTGTATTCTTGGTGACAAGGGCGGTGATGGTGGTAGGTCGTCCGGGGTGTAGACTTGGCGATCGATTTCCTCCCTCTCTCGCTCTGCTACAGCGTCGACGTCGTCCTGCCAGTACGTGTGGTCAAGCATGTGCACCCACAAAGGGGCGTCGCCGTCGTCCGCCAGCGTGAAGCGTTGAGTGGGCTGTTGGCGTAGCTGGGACACTCGTGGCAGTGCACCAGCCAGGTTGCAGAAGACAAGATATAGGATAGCGCACGGTGAAGATGGAGAGGGTGTGCGTCCTTAGATGGCGAGAGTCGGAGTCACGGGCAGCTGCAGTAGATGCGGCCTTAGATGCTCCCAGAGCTGAGGAGAACAGTCGTGAGTGACTGAACGAGATTGGGTCAGGATCCGCCGGACGACACAGATGTGTCGATGACAATGGCAGTTCGAGATGAAAGAGTAGCCAGGGACGTGACCTAGGTTGCTCCGAGCAACGAGGGGGCTCGGAGAATGGGTTCCGTGATGTGTTGTACGTGGGTGCAGGCTGAGCTCAGATGAGCACTGCGGAACGAGATGGCGCCGTTGTTCAGCGCCGAGCAGAAGCACAGTGCAGAGACACTGCTGCAGTGAAGTCAGGTGGCCGAGAGAGGCTCGGGCGTGCGCAGAAGTGGCTGCCCAGGATCGAGGAGCGGTGGGCGAGATGCCTCACATTGCTCTGATACCAGTAGTTACCCAGAAGTTTCCTAGACTGAGTGTGTGAGAGCAAGCAACCACGTGCACAAGCTACACGACGCCATGGATGCGGAAAGCTTACCTTCATTAACTCCGGTACAACCAAGCCGAGTGAGTAGGAGGGAGAGCGAGAGAGAGTTAGCATTGGGTGAGCATGCGCTCGCCACGGGCATCACAACCAAGCGAGCACATGCCGCCACCCGGGGGTCGAGCCCAACCGCTCGGCATAAAAGCGAGACAGCGGCTGCTCAGCGGTGCACGGGTGAACCCGGCACGGTGGCCCCCTAAGGAACAGCACCCAGAAAAGGCAGCTCCCCCAGAAAACACTCAAGGCAAGCAACATGATGCAGGGCACGACAGTGAGAAATGTACGGGCCCTAGCATCTACCGCATCTTAGAGTCAAGAGATTCAAAGAGGATCAGACAATGACCAAATGAGTGTCAAGAGTTGTCCTTGGGTCCAGCAGCAGTAGCAGCACGAGAGCGTCCATGCCTCCTGCCAGGGCTGACACGCCTGTAGCTTTCCCAGGTAGAGCCATTGTCAGTCAATCTGTACAGATGTGTGTAATATGTGTGGAGACAAGAGGTCACACAGTTGTGAGTGGCCAACGAACTTCAACAGTTCTGATGGTTTTTCCACATCTCTGATTCTGCTCTATTATGTCCTCCCGGCTTGTGTACATCGGCGTACAGATGACTGACGGCAAGACTTGACGCTGCTGGAGTATCACTTGGGGACCCAACGCACGCTGAGGCCTACACGCAGTTTGTTGGAGCCTCCTCCCTATGGCAACGTGCTAAGCTCCATCTGCAGGCCTCCTCGGTGGTCGATCCGCCGGCGGTCACTGTCACTGCAGAGACTGTCTACATGCGTCCAGCGCTAGATCAGACTGAACTATTGCGTCTGCAGCGCCATGCTCTGCCTAGGGTCCATGTTTCATGTTGTGTGACACTGTTTGACATCATAGACCATTGTAGGCATTGCCTGGGTTCGGGCAGCCATAACTCTTCGCTACTATTTTTCTAGCTGTTTTTCACTGCACGACTGCGTTCGCAACGTCGATATTATGGTATGGTCCAGTTTTCAGGCAAAACGGACGACGCCCGGATTTTGGGTTGTGGGCCGTCTGGCAAGGCTCACCAAGAAAACCCTGCCTGCCAGAAAATAGGTCTAGGTCTATTTTCTGATTGGCTGGATAGGTGAGTAACAAGCTCTACAGATCTTGGGGGGGTACTAGAACTTGGAGGGGTCTCCCATTGTTGTTCATGATTCTTTTTAATCTGTTACTTCCAGTTTTCAGCTGCTTTCTGGCGCCAACACTGGCGCGCGTGGTTCTGAGTAACAAACCCAGAGCATCCAGACTAAGACTCTAGAGCCGCAGACTGAGGGGGCAGCAGACTAAGCAACAAGCGTGGAAGCCCGCGCGTTGCATCAACTACGCTACTGCCCCAACCTATTGCCTAGCATTTCTAGCTTGGTACCAGAGCCAGTGCATAGCAGTAGCAGTAGAAGACTGGCGTACAGGTGCCAGACAACGCCGGCGAACCCGCTTACGCGCCAGTCTAGGGGAAATGCTGCCGGATTTTTCCCGGCAGCATTGACCAGCCTGGTGGCGGCGTCAGAATCTTCCCCATGGCCACTGGGCCACAGGAAATGCTGTCGAATCTTTCCGGTAGCTCTGACCGCCACTCGTGACACGAGGAGGTGAGCGGCGAGCGACACGCATCACGATGACGACACACGTCGACCAGGTGTGATCGTGCTGCAAGCAGCAACAACGACAGTAGCTTGCAGCAGCAGCGAGCAGTGGGAACCGAAGCCAGCAACAGCTGTGCTCAGCAACAACAGTCGGAAGCATCAACAACCGGCAGGAACTCGCGGCAACTTGCAGTAGTAGCAGCCTACAATAACTTGCAGCAGTTGCAGTGCGTAGCGACAGCAAGTTGTAGCAGCAGCCGGCTGCAACAACAGCACCAGCAACATCAGCAGCATCAGCAGATGTAGCAGCAAACCTGTAGTAATAGCAACAGTAGCATCTATAGTAGCAGCTGCAGCAACACCAACGGCCATCCTGTGGATGACACAGTAGCGGCTTTAGCAAGAGCCACTACTTATGTCAGCAACTTTTTAGCTGACGTCATTGCTGACGTCATTGCTGAAATCATAAACAAAACAGGAACTCTACAGATAACGCAACAGCATCTACTAAAGTCAACCATCTTATGCTGAAATCATTACTAACGTCACTACTGACATCAGCAGCATAAGAGAAAAAAACCGAGGGTGGAACAAGGGGGGCCAACGAACATGGCTACTAGCCCCAGTGGGGAGGGGTCCTCCTCTGTTGGGGGGACCCCTAGTCCCCCTTTCCGGCGGCAGCTGCAGCGATTGCAACAACAGCAGCAACAGCAGCAGCAGCATCTGCAACAACACCAGTAGCACCAGCAGCAATAGTAGCAGCAGTAGCAACAGCAGCAGCGCCAACACCGTACAGTCTCTATCGTTGGTCATTCTGACTCGATAGATCTGCTCGCCACTTTGCACCAACAGCTCGCAACGCTGACACAGCAGCTAGCGGCACTACAACTGCCACCACTGCCACTGTTACAGCAGTCATAGCAATAGCATTAGCAGCCACGACCGCAACAGTAGCATCAGCAGCCGCAGTAGCAGCATCAGTAGCCGCCATAGCAACAGCCATCACCGCAATAGCCGTACCAACGTCACCAAGCATTGTTCGCTCAACCATGATACGCGAGCCCTGCGGTTTCCTTTGCCACGCAATACTTGATGCAACAACACACCCTACGTCAACAATTGACGGTGACATCAGTCCTAGGCCCCACTCTGGGTGCCGGTCGCAGGCCAAAGGACTTCATGACCCCACTGCCGCCGCTTTAGGCTGGCGACCAGTTCCGTAGTTGGGAGCTCAACTTCCAGATCTAGGCACAGGGCGAGGGCCTGTAACCTTACTATGTCCTGTCCTTCAACTCCATCCAGGCCGACCAGGTCTATGACGACGGTCGCTCCGTGCGTGCTCTTGTCCATGTCGCCCCTCCAGACACACGCCTCGCCCTTGAGCCCTTCTTCGACGGCCTCACCACTGGCGCCCTCCCTGACCCAGCAGCGGCCTGGCACGTACTCATGTGCCCTCATCGCTTGTCTAGTGATGTTGAGACCAGCCGTCTGCTCTGAGAGTTCAACTCCCTCCGCATTGGGGAGACCGAGACAGTCATCTCCTATTGGCAGTGTGCAGAGTACCTTCTACGGCGCCTCGGAGACGCTACGCCACCCCCTCTCTCCGCGCTCCTGACCATCAAGCGTGGCGCCACCGAATCCTTCTCCGACGTCTTCGTTCACTACTCCTAGGACATTCTTGCCGCCATGGTTGCCTAGGGTACCCTCATGCCCTGGGTGTATGAGCTCTTCCTCCGCATCGAGGAAGCTTGTCACGAGTCACACATCCATCACACGGAGTCCCTCGCCTCTCCTGTCGTTGCCTCTCCTACCATTGCCTCAGTGGCTGTCGCCGCCCCAGCAGTAGTAGCATCTTCCGGCGTCCCCTCGTTTGGCAAGAAGAAGAAGAAGGGCAAGAAGGGCAAAGGGACTCAGCAGCAGACTAGCGGATCAGGCAGCGCCAGCTTCGTCTGCCACAACTGTGGCCAGTCAGGACACGGGTGGTACACGTGTCCACTCCCGACTCACGAGGCTCGTGTCATTGCCACCATGCGTCGCCAGCGTGAGCGCCGACTTGCGACCAGTACCGTGACCGTCGCTACTCCTGCCGCATCTGCGCCGCTCGTGACGGCCCCGCCGCAACTTCCTCCATAGTCGTCCGCACCTGCTCCTCCATCCCCAGCGTCATCCTTTCCCTTCCTGGATTCCAGCGTCGTCACACCGCAGTCAGTCTACTCCATCGGAACATCCGCCCGCGAGCGCCAGCTAGAGCAATTCATTGCCTTCCAGCTTGGCCCTCCTCGCCCTCCTCTCCAGGGAAGTGCGAGTTGCGCATTCGCTAGTTCCTCTCCACCGTGCATGACAGAGTCGGTGCTGCGATCGTGTCCTGTATCTTTGTTCGTCCTGTCCTCTACCGTGCCCTGACTTCCTCCTCCTCTTCGTGAGGATGTTGCCTGACTAGATGATTGGCACTCCCGATTTGCACCTCCGTCCACTTCGTCAGCGTCGCTCGCCCATTGCCATGTCACTGACAGCGACCTGGCCACACTGGTCCAGGATCCTTCAGAGACCTGGATCATCGACTCTGGGGCCACGCATCACATGACAGCCTTGCGGGAGGCCTTGAGTGTCCTTGGTCCCGTCACCGATGTCACTGGGGTTTGGACGGGCTCTGGTCAGGTATTGCCCGTTCGTGGTGTCGGCGTCGTTCGTTTCCGTGGTCTAGCTAGTGATGTCTTCTTGACTGATGTTCTCTTCGTCCTTGGCCTTGAGCTCAGCCTCCGTCTGTCACTGCCCTTGATCGCATGAGCATGGACGTTCTGCATTCACGTGGTGTGGGCACTATGTCGTTGCATCCGTCAGGTCGTGTCGTTCTGCATGCCAGCGCCCGTGGCAACTTGTGGCACGTACCACGCCTGTCCGCTCCTACCTCTGTCTCCTTCTCGTGGGTAGATACTGGCCACGTGTTTGTTACCAACACCCTCTCTCCGCAGCACATACGTCTCCTGCATCGCCGCCTCTGTCACGTCCACTTTGCCGCTGTTGACAGCATGCTTCGCATAAAGCCGGCCACGGGTCTTGACTCAGCCTGATTTCCCCTGTCGTGTCCCAGAGAGTGCATTGATTACGCTCAAGGCAAGATGCACCATTCCACCTATCCCCTCTCTGCCTCTCGAGCGTCTGCCCTGCTCGACCTGGTTCACTCTGATGTCATGGGTCCCCTCCCAACAGAGTCAGTCGGCGAGCACGGTCGTTGCGTCCTGACCCTTACGGAAAACTACTCTCGCTATCGTTGGGTCTTCTTCCTTAGGCAGAAGAGCGACGTCGCTCCCACCATTTGGGACTCAGTTGTGCGCATTGAACGCAAGTGTGGTCGCCCTCTCCGCCGCTTTCGTTCTGATCATGGGGGTGAGTTTCTAAGGCAGACCACACTCTTCCTCACCTCCCGTGGTGTCCATCATGAGACGCCAGCGCCTTACACGCCAGTCCAGAACAGCGTCTCTGAGCGATGGAACCGCACCATGGCTGACGCCGTCCGCACCATGCGAGTCGAATCCAACATCTCTGATGGCTTCTACTTCAAGGTCATGACCTACATGACATGGGTCTGGAACCGGATTCCCCAAGGACCCATTCCTCGTCAGTCCACCCCATAGTAGCAGTGGTGTGAAGAACGCGTTGACCTGTGTCCGACCCATGTGTAGGCCTGCGTAGCCATCGTGTGGTTGCCTGCCTCACACCAGGGTGGCAAGCTCGAGCCTCGCGGTCGTCCGTGCACCTTCCTTGGCATCTCGCCTCAGTTGAAGGCCTAGCATTTTGGGGATCCAACCCGACACTGCATCGTCGGGTCCCGCGATGCCATCTTCTTTGAGAACCTGTTTCCCCGTGACCTCGTTTGCTCCGGCGCCTCGATGTTCCGTCCTCCTTCCAACCGCGTCTGGGTATTCCATCGTCTGCGCCTGAGGGACCGCCTTCCCCGGTTGCCCTATCTCTGTCCAACAACCCCTGAGAGCCGGCTGCCCCGTCTGTGTCCGCCAACCCCTCAGGGCCAGCTGTCCCGTCCGTGTCCGCCAGTCCCTCAGGGCAAGCTGCCCTCTCCATGTCCGTCAGCCCCTCAGGGTCGGCTGCCCCGTCTGTGTCCGCCAGCCCCTAAGGGCCGGATGCCCCGTCCATGTCCGCCAGCCCCTCAGGGTGGGCTGCCCCGACCGAGTCCGTCAGCCCCTCAGTGCCGGCTGCCCCGTCCGTGTCCGCCAGCCCCTCAGGGCCAGCTGCCCCGTCCGTGTTCGCCAGCCCTTTTAGAGCCGACTGCCCCGTCCGTGTCAGCCAGTCCATCAGGGCCGGCTGCCCAATGTGTGTCCGTTAGCCCCTCAAGACCGGCTGCCCCGTCCGTTTTTGCCAACCCCTCAGAGCCGGCTGCCCCGTCCGTATCGGCGAGCTACACACGTGGTCCGGGCGGGAGCCTCAGACCAAGGCCGACAGTTGGCACTCAGGCCGCCTCCGTACGTCCTCTCACCCCACAACCCCTTGTCATTCCACGAGGATCCTCACCTCATATTAGATCCACTCCCACGGTCGAGAGTGGGGATCCCGGCACCAAGGCACTCGGCTTGGCCACACTGTCAGTCATCACCGATCTACATCCGCGGTCAGCTCTGGGCTATTCTCTGCTCCATCAGGAACACTGGTATGTCGTTGTGGTCACACTCACGCGGATGCCACCAGGGGCACGAGACGTGCACGCCCTCACTATCTGTCCCACGGAGTGACCAGAGGACCCAGCTGCCCTACGTGAGGCTCGGGCGTCTCCCGAGATCGCTCACTCGGAAGCTGTATGCGCCGACGAGCTAGTCGCCCTTCAACAACATCAAAACCATGAGCTCATCGACCTCCCCTCTTGGCCCTAAGGCCATCGGCGCCAAGTGGGTTCTCCGATGAGAGTGGAAGCCAGACGGGTCTCTGGACAAGTAGAAGGCACGTCTCACGACCAAGGGGTTTGCTCAGGTCCCTAGGATCGACTATGACCAGATCTGCGTCCCGGTCGGTCGGTTCTCCACCAGCCGGGCGTTGTTCAGCCTGGTTGCCCAACATGGGTGGGAACTGCATCAGATGGATGTGAGCAACGCCTTTCTCCATGGCTCAGTGGAGGGCGAGGAGCTCTACATGGTATAGCCTCCAGGCTTCTACGATAGCTTTGGCAAAGTCTGGAAGCTGCAGAAGGCCCTGTATGGCTTGAAGCAGACACTGCGCTATTGGAACCAGGAGATCAGTCGTACGCTTCTTAGCGGCGGCCTCCTACAAAGGTCCACGACCCCGCGCTATTCATCACCCCGCGAGGTCAGACGCTCGTTGCTGTCTTGGTCTATGTCAATGACCTGCTCATCGCATCACCGGATGCAGCTGCCATCTAGCGGGTCAAGGACTTGCTACACACTGCCTACTAGTGTCAACCGGCCTGAGGCAAACGGACTAGAAAACAGGGCCGACACAATAGCACCTGCCGTCCGCTCCTAGCATTTCAGCTAGGAGAAGATATCACCCTCAGGATCACGGTTCCACACTGAGCAGTTCCTAGGCAATCACTTGCTAGCAACTGTGTCCACTTAACACTTGGTCACTTTCGCGCGAGGTGCTAGTCAAAGACTAACTCCTGGGGCTTAGACCAACCAGTGTCTTCTTTATACTGTTCCTTAGTTGGACAACTCTGTGAGGAGCATCTAAGGCCAGATTGTGTAATTAGAATGAGGAATGAGCCTGGTACATATAGTCCTAGGCCTGGCTTCTAAGGTGTGTGGG
>SZWC01006184.1:122921-135860 GCA_023375785.1 Penium margaritaceum
CACCCCCCCCCCCCCCCCCCCCCCCCCCCCCCCATCCTTCTCCTTTACACGTGGAACATCTCTTTTCTCCTCCAAGCCCTGCATACCTCCTACCTCAGAGGTTGTCCCGCATCCACGTTCTTCAGGCAACAATCTGTCTCAGTTCCAAGACCTGTTGAGAGATGCTTCTTCAGGAGGCATGGTGCCTGCACTCATGCAGCTTCGGGCAGTAGAGATGGAGGTGGTGGTGCTACGTAGATTAGTTGACTCCTTGTCTACTATTTACAGTGAGGTGTTGGAGGTGCTTGAGGAAGCTGAGTTTGAGCTTCTCATAGTGCCGAGATGCGTAATGGCGCCCCTCTTCTCCATATCACAAGAGTACTTGCACACATTGGAATGTGTAGTTGATGTACCCACTGCAGGGACGAGCTCCACACACATATTCATGGCTTTGTCCTCACCCTCCATTTCAGGAGCATCTACGACCATCTTCTCTGCACACACAGCACGAGAGTCTGCTGGTTGGGACCTCTTGCATGTTCCATATGTGAGGGATTCAACCTCTCTCTCCTCTCCTGGCTATGGAGCATTCGTCTGCGTCTTCTCCACTCCTACACCCTCTGATTCCGCTGAGAGTAATACCCTGGACCCTGCCAGCTGGGATCTCTGGCAACCCCCATGCGTGTGAGGTGAGACTGACTTGCTCTTCTCACACCACTCTGGAGTTGGTGAGTGAGAGGTGTTAGACTGTGCATGAGCAAGTTGTGTACATGGTTGCTATTTTAGCCTCATCCTCCTTCCTCTGATGACAATTTCACAACTGCAGCCACTCTTAGGTGTAGTCATTGCTTGATTTTTCTTCCCAATATTGTTTGATCCAAGGAGGAATGTGATTCTCCTTAAAAGCGATGATTTTGTAGCCTTCTGCATGCTGGGGGAGTACAGTTATCCAGGCACAATGGTGTTTGGATTCATGCTTCCCAGATTCTCTCGTTGAGGAGTGCATGTATCTTCCTAGCTGGCACCTTCTTCACATCTCATGCAGTCCAGGGGGAGTGTTGGTGTATGGGCTTTCAGGTGTCTGATTGTCATATAGTCTTTTGTAGCAAGAGCTTCCTAGTTTGTGCCGATTGTTCTCCAGTAGCTACATTACTCCTTGTGTGACACGTATGGTGTATTCTATCCGCTTAGTTCAACCATAAATATTTGACAGAGCTTTCTCAGTGGTCGAGACCCGGGCACTTGGTGGTTTGTGCCAGTGCTCTGGGAGACCCCATGGAAATTCACCATGTAGTCTCTGACAGGTTGTGCACTCTCTTCGTCGTCAAGACCCGGGTACAGGGTGGTTTCTACCAATACTTCGGGAGACCCAACACTGATTGATTGAGTCTTCATTGACCCTTTGTCATACATGTATAGTTTGCATATGGCTGATACCCAGACGTCCGGTTATATGTTCCGGCATCTCGGAAGGCCTAAACTTGACTATCTTGGCTAGCCGGTGATGCTAGCATGTGACCGTAGAGTCTGGATGTGTTTCGGGTATATTGCATATTTTTCTTGTCGGTTGAGATTTGGGCACACGCGTGACTGTTTTGGTGCCTCGGGAGACCTCTATTGTGCGGTTTCATGTTCCGTGGCATGTATATTCCCTGTTTGTGCCTTTTGGAACGATGGGGATGATGGGACCAGGTGGGCTAGCAGCCAGTCCCTAATACATAAGCTCTTAATTGGGCTCACTGCACCCTCGCCTTCGTTTCTTGATTCATATGTTCTAAAATTAGCCAAATTCTGGTGCTGCAACGCAACACCTCCCACCTCGGAACAATCTGCCCCAGTTATCCCTCTCTTGTAACAATAAGCCTCATTTACCACTTCTAAAAAGAGGCATGTTAAGGTTTAGAAAAAAAAAAACAATGATACACCCTCTCGTTTCTCACAAGACAGTATGTTGACGAGGCTAGGCATTCAACGTTGACATGCCATGTCATTTCTTTGGCCCAAAAATCACAAAAACCTTAATAGAGGGATATGTAATTATTTGGAAGGTGGTTTACGGAGCGTTTGCATGGAGGATCCAAGACTCTCCATGCATTGAAAGCAGTGTTGTTCTTGGCCCATCGCCAATCGATGCCCATCGATGCCCATCGGTCCATCGATGGACCCCTCTCTAGGGGCATCGATGGGTCCCTCATGCAAGTGCATCTACTTTGCCCAGAACTTCTCAGATTCTTCGGGTTTAGGCACATTCACAATAGACATCGTGCATTCACATCTTCTCAACAAGAACATCATTATCCAGAATGACACCATTATCATTGTTTCAAGCATTTTCAAGCACTTTGGCATTGCAATACATAATGACACATAGACATTCACATCCTACTATCCATACATATTCATTTAACCTACTGTACAATGGATTGCAACTGTTAGCACTTGTATGACTACTTTGCATTCATGTCCACTTCATAGACTACATTGAATTTTCAAACAAGCACAAGCAAATATTGCAAAGGGGAGAGTGGAAAACATTGCTTGATAGAATGATTCAGGACTAATGACAAGTGACAATGTCAATGACGATCAGAATGTCAATCTACTTCTGCTTGCACTTTGCTGCCTTCAATGCAGCAGCCCTGATTGCTACAGCTGCTGCACGCTTCACAGCTCTTGCTTTGGCTGCACCAGGCTTTGCTGTGGCCTTTGCAGCAGGGCCAACTCTGGAGGCTGCAGTTGATCTCTTGCGTGTAGGTGATGCTACAATATCCTGCATCCCTTGTTCTGTTCCTGGTGTCTCTCTAGCTGCACTGGAAGCAGCTGGCACTTCTTGGACCTGTCCACCTTCACATCCTTCATCCTGCCCACCCCCTTCACCTTCCCCACCCCCTCCACCCTGCTTGTTGGTTTCTCCCTTGTCTGCTCTCTGCTCTCTGCCCTGCCCACTTGCAACTCCATCATCCTTCTCTTTCTCCCCTTCATCATCCTCCTCCTCATCCCCAGCTCCCTCTTCCCTTGGAGCCTTGTTGGACGATGGATTCACCTGCTCACGGACACGCACAGGCCGAGTATGTGGCAGCCCTGGCAGATCTGTCATGACACATACAGATGCCATGACCTCCACAACATCATCCTCTGTTGCTGGAGGCTCCTCTTCCTCCTCATCGTCACTCTCCATGTCATCCTTGGGCTCACTAAGAACCCCTTCCTCTTCCACTATGTCTCCATCCTCCTCACTTGCTTCTGCTTCTTCATCTGCTCCTTGCTTCTACTTCTACTGCTGCTACAAGCCCTGTTGCTACCGTCTTGCCCCCAGTCCGCCCATACTGCTTCCACAATCGCACGTTGTAGCAAACCAAGAGCTCCAGCGTCTCCACCTTTAACCTGTTGCATCTGGCAGTGTGAATCAGCTCGTATGTTAAAAAAACACGCTCACACTCAGAGGATGCACATGGCTGAGACAAGACTTTGAGGGCAAGATTGCGCAGCACAAGCAAGTGGCACATGTAGTTCACGTGCCACTCCACCGCTGTCATCGTATCACACTACACCTTGGCAACAGCTGCAATGGCCTTAGCATTCCGTTGCGAGGTGACCATGGGATCAGTCTCCACCATGGTCTGGACTTTCTGGAATGCCCCAATCTCCTTCATCACCTGGTCCTGGTCATTTTCTGGAACCAGCGCCTCAACAACCATGTACCAAGCTGCCAATGTGGTGTTGTCCTGCAACAGGTAATTGCCGAAGTGCTCTGGGTGGAGACGGCGAGCAGCAGAATACAAAGGACAAGACATGTCCTTCGTCCACCGTGCCTCCAGCCTGCCAAGCACAAAGTTGACATGACTTTCTGCAACCCTCCCTGGCTTCCTGCCCTTCTTCACAGATAGACTCTTCAGAGACTCAGCACAGTCCATCAGCCCCTCATAAATCTCTTCCACACTCCCACCGGGCTTGTCCGCAACCCTCAGGACCACAGTCAATGGCTGCAACAGCTCCTTCAGCTGACGCACTTGCACCCAGAAGACCTTCCTCCTGATAAAGCGCCTCACCTCCCTCTTCCTCGACCGAAAGCTGGCATCACGGTGTGAACCAATCTGCTTCCACACATCCAGTCCAACAAACGTTTCCAACTCCTCTCGAAGCTCCAGAAGCCGCTCAACCATGGAGAACACCGAGGCAAACCGAGTGTCGCACCGGTTCTTCAACACCTTGCCGCCTGTATTCTCCTTCAGCCATGTCCTCGGCATCGCGTTTTTCCTGAAAAAAGCAACAATCTTCTCACACCGCCCGATGACACTTGCACCCCATGCAGATTTATCCACATCCTTCATTATGAGGTCCACGTTGTGTGCACAACACCCCTAAAAGAACAGTCGTGGATACTTTTTCCACAGCTCTGTGAATGCCTTCTTGTTCACTGATGTATTATCGCAGATGACAGAGACAACCTTGTCCTCTCCCACCGTCTCAATAGCTGCCTCGATTATGCAGGCCACGCGGTCTGCATCCCGGGTCAGTCCGCTGGCGTCACGAGAGAAGAGGTGCACAGAACCCATGGCATTGACAGCCATGGCGTTGCAGATTGGTCTGACCTGCCGGTCAGACCACTTGTCTACGGCTAGACTGCACCCATAAGTACCCCAACCCTGCTTCAAAGGAGCGTCAAGTGCTTCCAGCTCCTTGTCCAACTTTGGAAGCAGGTCACCCACCACAGTGGACCTTGCAGGCAGTCGGAAACCAGTGGTGACCTTCTTGGCATTTTTTATGACCTCCATCAGCAATGCCTCACGGCAAAAAGAGATGGACATGGCTGAGATGCACATCAACTTGACAAAGCTGAGCTGGCACTTTTCATTGTTGGACCGGTCTGAGTGCTCAACCATTGTAGATTGTCAAAAGCTAGCTGCCTTGTTGACGTCAAAGATGGGAACCTCACCCTGCAAGGTAGTTGTAACCGGCTGTCTCAGCTGCTTCTCTGGTTCCTCATCATCGCTGTCCACCACCAGCGTCACACCACCCAGTGCAGCCCGGGCCTCCTGTTGCTTCTTCTCCCACAGCTTCAGCCATTGGACGGCCTTGTCCTTTGTGCCCCACTCCACTCCTTCGCCCTTGTAGAGACTGACACGGTACAGCTGCCATCCAGCTGGGGGAGGAGGGTACCGCTCCAAACCAAGGGTATCTCGGCACAGAGGAGGAGGGTGAGGGCACTTGGCGATGTTAGGGTTGTTGCACGCAAAGTGCCCCCGTATGCGGTCACATGTCCCACCAGTCTTCTTGGCACAAGAGCCGCAGATGAAGCCGGGATTTTTGGCATCCTTGGGGCACGGCTCACAATGCTTGCTCAGCTCTTACGTGAGAAAGTCACCTGTAAGCGGCCTCTTCTTTGGTGGGTTCCACTTCGCTGCGTCGAACAGACTTGAGGCTCCTGAACGATTAGCAGAACTCCCCTGATGCGAGGTGCCTGTCTACGACGCCATGCTAGCTGGCCTCAACAGTTAGCCAAAATTGCTAACTGTTGAGGCCAACATCGAAGAGAGTGACGTTGTGTGACTGCCGTACTGTGGCAGTCACACACAGTGGTCTCCATTGGGTCGAACCGTCGGGTCGACCCGACGTCGCCAATGTTGACTCGCCCGGATTGAACGGTTGAGATGGTCCAGTGGGTCCTGTCAACCAGTTCCTCCTAGCAAACAGCATCCCACCGGGCAGCGTCAGGTTCGGCACTGGCCTCACGGAGGCTCTATGGGTTGGCTGCAAAGATGGCATGGCTGTCAATACACAAGTGGTGCCAAGGGCTTGTGAAGCATGAGAAAATGAGACAGAGATAACAAGTCAATACTCATGAGAAATCAAGGCATAACCCAATGTGGATCCAGGATGAAGGTTTGCCATGACAACGACAAGGGTATTCAGACCCAAGTCCTTTGTCCTTGGATTCCCACTTACCACATTGTGAAAAGGGGGTATGGGATGGAGCTGCTGCCACTGGTACTGTGGTGTGATGCTCCAGCTGCTACACGGTGCTCCTACTACTGCTGCGATGTTGCTGCTTCTGCAGCTGCTACAGCTGGGCGGTGCTTTTGTTTGTTTGCTGCTGTTGCTTCTGCAACTGCTCCTGTCGCGTGGCAGGAAACAAGCGAGCAAGTGAACACGAGTCTAGGAATCTACATTTTTTTTCCTTCTCTGGTTTCCCAGTCTGGACATGCTGATTCCGCAACTGCTGACATGGCTGCACCCGGCAGGAAGGGTACGGCGGGTACAGATGGAGGAGGGGAATGAACAAAAATTGGTAAAGCAGCAATGACACTTCCGTGCTATGTGGCAGTGCCATCGCCACGTATGTCAGCTCTGCCATCGGCGTTTTGCAGGTTTGTGTCGGCGGCATGACCGCCTACGATACCACCACCATGGGGTGAAGTCCACAGATAATTTTTTACATCATTTCTTGATGTTAACCGGAGTACTCCAGGAGGTGATCAGGCTCACCAAGAGCCACCTAGACAGGACCCACTGTTTGTGAGAGGGAGTTGCAGGTTGCACAGAAAGAAACCACGGAAGCAAATATAGGTGATCAGAGAATGCAAATGTCTGAATGGAACCATGAGTAAGAAATCAAATTGTTGCAGCTTTATAACAAGCCCTTATATGCCTCGTTTGCCCATGAGAGCACAAAGCTACACTCTGTTAAAGTTTCCTCTCTAACACATTCCTAGGCTAGCGGGATAAGCAGCAGTCACATCCACATGCAAGACAACTTCCTTCTCCACCATGCGTGCCTTTTTCTTTTGTAAAAGATAATTCATGAACTTTCCTGACAATCCTCCAGCTGCATTTTGACCTTGAAGGCCGCTCTCTACCTCTGTGGCCAATAATCCAGGCCACATTGCTTGTTGGAAGCGCTGGCATCGTCACCTGAACTAGACCCATGACCTCCAAACTTTCAAAAATCATATTCCACTAAAAAAAAACTCCAAATTAAGTTTCATAAAGTGTGTTGGAACCTGTGAAATACCCCCTATGCATAGTTCTAGATCATGCTTTTTAAAAAGCCCAATGTTTTCACTTTTTGGCACCCTCATATCCATCATTATCCCACTTCGTAAGAACAAAAATCACACGAGTAATTATTGTTCCCTTAGTGGTTAAAAGTTGTACGCCAAAAGCGGCTTGGTCAAGAAGTTTACCAATATGATGCTTTAAGGGTAGAAATAATCTATACCACTTGCTTTGCCACAGGCTCACAGACGAAATGGTACCGCAAGTCAATGTGTTTGGTGCGGGTGTGAAACTGTCTGTTCTTGGCCAGAGAAATTGCGCTCATATTGTCACATTAGATGGTGGTTTCTGCGGTATGCTGCTCTTCAAGGCTTGCTAACCAGATCATGTAGCCATACAACTTCCGTTGCTGCTTCACTCATGGCGATGTACTATGCTTTGGTGGAGGAGAGGAAAACAAATTCTTGTTTTTTTCTCCTCCAAGTGATTCTTCCCCGAGCACAAACACGAACCCATTTGTTGACCTCCTTGTCTCCAGGTCACCTTCCCAATATGTGTTTAACCACCTTCCCATGCAGCACACCCAGATTCACGCAAGCTTGCACTCCCAACTGCTTCTTGGTATGGCACTGCTCCTATGTGGCTGCTCTCTTGCATGTCACAATAGAGTCTGCATCATGCTGACCTTTGCTCCCACTTCTAGTGGTGCTACGGTCTTGCACGCTCCTACCATGTTGAGGCACTTGATGATGTTGCACACGTATGTGCTATGCGATAACTCCAAGATCTGCTACTTTTGGACGCAATTGACCTGAAGGCCAAGGTAGTAATTGAGCTCTCCAATGTCTTTCATGTCGAAACTGGCAGCAATGCACATCATCCAAAAGAGATTTGGATAAAGAGGAAATGAGCAGATCATCAACATAGAGTAATATGATAACCTGGCTTGCCTCTTGCATGTGCCCATAGACCTGATGGTCAGCTTCTTTGAGCACAAAACCGAGGCTAGTAAGCTGCTCATCAATCGTGTGGTATTATGGTTGAGATGCTTGCTTCAGGTCATAGAGGGACGTGACAAGCTTGCATATCAAATTCTCCATTCCCTCCAGCACATAACCATCTGGCTACACCATGTACACATCCTCCTTGAGGTCACCATTCAGAAATTCACACATCGCATCCATTTGGTGCGCCTCCCAGTCCATAGTAGTAGCAAGAGCAAGGATCACTTGGATTGATGGGAACTTTGCGACAGGTGAAAATGTCTCATTCTAATCCACACCATAAGTCTGTGCATACCCCTTTGCATCCAACCATGATTTGTACCTGAGCACCTTACCATCAGCACCATGCTTGCACCGGAAGATCCACCGACATCCAATCACCTGGCTGCCATGTGAAGCTTCCTCAACGTTCTAGGTGTTGTTCTTCATGAGCACACCATAATCCTTGTCTTCTGAGGCATGCCAATCTGTCACCTTGGTACTGCGCATGGCTTTGGCAAAGGTGGTTGGTGGTTGGAAGAGGAGCTTGAGGTCAGAAGCTTCCATTGATGGTGGAGCGGTTCATGTTCAGGTGCTCCCCTGTCCTTTGAGTGCTTCTTTTTGAGCCTTATAGCCACTGCTCCCCACTGTCTTTAGGATCTTTGTTGAGGCATGCGAACCATTATGGTAGCTTCTGTGCATTGCTTTATTAATCCTCCTCATCAGATTTAGTTATTGATCCTTCTCAGCTTCCTCCACCTCCTTGTCATTGCCTCTATCTCCTCCATCTTCTAAACTGTCTTCTGCTACCGGTTCTTCTCCCACCTCTGGTACTAGCGCAAGAGGAAGTAGAACTACGGACATAGGGCTCCAAGTCCAGCCCTGTACTTCCTCTTGAAACATCACGTCACGGTTGTGGATGATATTGCATGTGGCATGGTTGTAGAGACGGTATCCCACGGTGGCTTCATGGAGGAAGGTTGGCATCCAGCTTGTTACAACTTCCATAAGGCACATGTAGGAATATGCCACACCAAAAAAATTCAGGTTCTTCACTGTTGGCTTGTACCCCATCCACGCGTCCTCCGATGTCATCAGCGGCACAGCGGACATCACACTCTGCTTGTCAGGTTCACGGCGGTGTTGACTGCTTCCACCCAGAAGTTTGGTGGGAGCTCCATTTTTTGGAGCATATTACAAACATGCTCCATGAGTATGCGGTTTACACGTTTAAAAACACCATTCAGCTGCACTGTTCTAGGTGGAGTGGCCTCGTGCCTGAACTTGCAACACTTGAGGAAGTTGGCAAAGTCATCGTCGAGGTACTCTCCTCCACCATCCGTGTGAAGCACCTTCAACAGTCTTCCAATCTTTTTTTTTTTCAGTAGCAATCCACACCTTGAAAGCATCAAGGCACTTATCCTTTCCAGCAAGCAAGTTCATCCACGACTTGACTTGTCATCAATGGAACATGACAGAGTACAACTTGTCGGACAAGAATTGTGATGGCATGTGGCCACATGCCAAAGTGAACGAGTAAGACAAGCTCCTCTTCCCCGTTCCCTTTCCCCATATGAGGAGATCGGGATTTCTTCCTTTCAATGCAACTCTTACAAGCTGATGCACCAGGTTGCTTCACCACCTTGAGCTCCAGACCCTAGACCAAGCCAATGGTGCCACAGACCGATGTCGTGATTTTATTCTCTCACTACCCACACTAATTCGGCTTCCTTCTCCGACGCCAAAATAGAGATGGTGAAGACCTTCCTCTTTGTCCACTTTTACAAGCACACAGCTTGCATGGGCAGAGATGGTACAGCCACCAATATTGAAGCAAACCTGCATGCTTTTGGAGAATGTAGAAGAAGTAGTGAGTACGTTAGCTAATAGCCCCAAAAATGGAGCATCCACTTCACAAGAAAATCCAAGTGCTTGTCTTCAACAGAAGCATAAAACACAATCGCACTCTCTACAACCGTCATTTGCCCACAATTGTCCCACATGTACACCCGACAAGGTTCAAAGGAGGTATATACAATGAATCGCTCCCAACAACACATCATGTATCGAGTGGCTCCGAGTCGATGATGTAGAACAAAGTGGTGTTGTCGGAGACAGGCAAGACCCGGATGGTGGTTACAAACTCACTCTCCCAATCTGCTGTGTTTTTGGAAGATTCATTCTGCTTTCCCACTCCTAATCCAGCCGCAAGGTCCGCCTTCTTCTTCCAGCATTTTTGCGTCCAATGGCTCGGCTTCTTACATGAGTGGTATTTCCCTTTGTCTTCCCTCCACCATCTCCCCAGTTGGTGCAGCACCACTCCCATGACCAGAGTTGGTCATAAGAGCATCGTCCAGTCCGATTCTTCCCTCATCTCCCTTGTAATATTCCTCCTCAAACAACAGGCACTCCTCCACATTGTTGAGGGAGATCTTGTCTTCATGTTGGTCCATGACAACAATGAGAGGAGTCTAGCAACTAGGATGACCAGAGAAGATGGTTAGCATGAACACAAGCTCCTTGAAAAGGTCCTCACTTGCAACAAGCTAGCTACAAAGAGACTTCACCCTGCTCATATAGTCAATCATGAATCCAAAATCATCCATCTTCACAGTGTGAAAGCGATGACACATCTGCATGTTCATGAGGATTGACTTGGATGCATAAGTGGACTCAAGATTCTTCCAAACCTTCTTTGGCGTGAGGATGCCACTGTCAACAGGGTAGCAAGGACACGTCACGCTTCTTGCAATAGCTCCGCACCTCAGCCGGAGAGACCATGAGCCTTCAGTTGGTTCCTTCTCCTCCACATGGCTCCAGAGACCCTTCTCCATCAACACCATCTGCATGTTGTTGCTCCAGATGAAGACATTCTTGTCTTTGAACCTAATGATATTGACGTTGGCCACCACAGAAGTGGATGTCGTCACGGTAGTACAAAGTCAAGGACACAAACAAATCTCTCACATAGCAAGGTTCAAGGAATGCCTTAAGGATGATACAAAGCCTTGTTCTAGCTCTGGTGCCACTGATGTTAATTAAGACAGCCATCAGGGAGGTCATCAGGCTCACCAAAAGCCGCCTACATAGGACCAATTGTTTGTTAGAAGGAGTTACAGGTTGCATAGAGAGATTTATGGAAGCAAATAGATTTGCATAGACAATTTTTTGAATTGAATCTTGAGTAAGAAATCGAATCATCACAGCTTTCTAACAAGCCTATATGCCTTATTTGGCCAAGGGAGCACAAGGCTACACTCTGTCAAAGTCCTTTCTCTAACACACTCATCAGCCTGCAAGATGAGCAAGAATCACATTAACATGCATGGAAACTTCCTTCTCCACCACATGCGCAGGCAATAATCTTGTAAAACTCAATGAACATTCTTGAAGGCCCTCCAGCTGCCTTTTGACCTTGAAGGCCGCTCTTTGCCTCCCTGGCCAATAATCCAGGCGACATTGCTCGTTGGGAGTGCTGGCGTCGTTACCTTAACTGGAGTCATGACGTCCAAATTTTGGAAAACCATATCTCACTCAAACAGACTCCATATTGAGTTCTGTAAAATGTGTTGGAATCTGTGAAATACCTTACATGCAACTAGAAGGCCAGATGATTTTTGTATAGAAACCAATATTTCTTACTTTCTGGAACCCTCATACCCCTCATTTCTCTCACGTCGAGAGCGTTTTGAAGCCTCCAGCAGGCATGGTTAACTCTGCTGAGTCAAATCCTGCAGAGTTTCCCCTGCACTGGCACGTATGATGTTCTGCCAACGTTGACGAGCACCTGTAAGCCAGTGATGTTGCTCAATGTAATGCATTAGCTACGGTATGGCTCTGGAAACGATGTTGAGCTAGTCTAGACAAGAATGTTTTATGCCATCTCACACACTAGAACTAAAGTGTGTGGCCTCGTGCATCAAAACTTAGTGCCTGAGAAGCACTGGCTGCTCAGTTCTGACAGGGAAAAGTTGCACTGATTTTTTAGCGCCAGAACTGTAGCTGAAAGTGAGTAGTAACTGAGTTAACATAAAGGAAGAAGCTTGGTGTGGGAAACCTCCCAAACTAACCTAGGCCCTCACCTCTGTGAGGCTTGATACTCACTCAACCAGCCAATCAAAAAGATGCACTAGTTTCTGGCCTGTGGGTTTTCTCAGTGAGCCCTAGCAGACGACCAACAATCCAAAACCCAGGCATCATCCGTTTGTTTTTTTCTTCTGAAAACTGGACCATACCAAAACATTTGTGTTTTAAACGCAGTTGTACAGTCAGAATCAGCTAGAAAAATCATACAGCAAAGTCATGGATGCCTGAACCTATGAAGAATCTATGCTACTTAAAACAACTGCTTAAGACTGTCAGTAACATAAGTGTGCACACGCAAATCAAAACACCACACTTTCCTTGCCCTCCAAAAAATGTATAGAGCAGATTCTGCGATTTTGTATACTTGGCAATCATGGAATGTTGGAAAGAATAGTGTGGAAACAAGACTCGCATGCTCACAATCAATGTAAAGAAACCGCCATGGATAGGCTGACTGGTGTGACTAGCAAAATTAAGAGTCACAAGTGAGTAGGAGGCACTCTAGGGAGGCCCACGGCCACGCAAGCAGGGAATTTTCTTGTGGTCGTGGGTCTCTAGTCACATCGTAGACATGAGATCTACCACCAAAAAATCTTAGAATATTCAGAAGTTGGTTCTGTGCAAGATATGACGGCATTCAATTGACATATTTGTGTCCAGGATAGTCCCAAAAATCTAAAAATTTGATTCCTACATAAATAGAAGGTTCTAGGAAGCTTCCTCATCTTGCTGTTTTTGTGGTGGAGACTCTTCAATCAACTGATGTATAAGCAAGCAAGCAATGACGAGGAATAACAAGGTTTGGACTAGGGAGACGTGCAAGGTCTCATCAGCTTCAATAGCTTAGCATGCACACACACACGCACACACACACACACACACACACACACACACA